>JBCEWC010000346.1:0-61114 GCA_038996855.1 Solanum aculeatissimum | reverse complement strand
TATATTGTCATTCATTTTAGATATTCTTACCTTTAATTTCCATCTTTCTTTGTGTTATTTGTGTTTTTGTTGTTATCTTTGTCTTTTAGTGATACTTGCCTTTAGTTCTACCAATAATGGCTTATTAGTTTACTCATCTTTAGATTCTTGCCTACTTGTGTTGGGAAGCCTGTCTTATTGATTCCGGTCCTTAAGACTCTTGCTTGTTCTTTCGTAGTGGTTCTTGTTCTTGCTTGCGTTAGGGTAAAACCTCGATTAGTTTCTATTTGTTTTAGTGGCTTTGCGGTCTGATGGTAGACTAGGGACACGACAGCGAAGGTCAGGGACGGTCAGCGGGCTAAGGGAGCATCTAGGCTGAGAGTAGGGTCTTGGTATAAAGACTTTGATTGAAAGTCAAATTCTCAAGAAGAGGAGGATTAATATAGCTTGTATCAAAGACATCAAATGGGTAGGATCTAAGGTGCGGGACATGAGCGGGTATAAGTTGTGGTACTCGAAAGGTGCGAGGAATAGGAATGGAGTAGACATTTAGTAGATAGTGCGTTTAGGGAGAAATAGCTGAGGTTAGGAGGATGAATGGTGGAACGATGGCGATAAAGCTAGTTATTGGAGGGTCCAATTCGAATAGTATTAGTGTTTACGTTCTGAAAGTTGGCTTAGACTAGAAGGACAAGAAACATTTTTGGGAGGACATTATTAGTGCTTACATTTTAAAAGTGGGCTTTGACGAGGAGGACAAGAAACATTTTTGGGAGGAATTGAATGAGGTGGTGCAAAGAGTTTTGTGCATTGAGAAGTTATTCATACAAAGAGATTTCAATGGTCACAGGTCTACTCTGATAGTTATAGCGATCCACGCTCCTCGATTGCTTGTGGATCACGAAACGTGTGAGGAGATTTCATATGTTGTTGTTGTGTGTAACATTACTTTTTAATAAAAAAAGATAGATAGCAAGGAGATATTGGGAGCGGATGATTAAAAAAGATAGAAATCGATACACAACTGACATGCATTCAAATGATTTCTATTTTCATTTTCACCTCTCTGCTGCAATATATATTGAAGAAGTCTAGCTTATGTACACTTTAAGGTAACTGACTATTATCGTTGCCTGCATTCTGTTGGGAAATAAAGCTCCGACTCCTGCCTATAACTACTAATTTTGGCCTGTAGCTCCTAGTACATTCGCTCCCACTAACTTTAACCCAAGACCTTTAAGCAAATTTGATAATTTGCAAGCGCTTCCCTCCTTCACCATATGCAATTCATGTGTTTGCTCACGAGACACAATTGTATAAAGCTGCAGTGACGGATTTAATAATTGTTGAGGTTTATTATTTGCCTCTTCTGTATTAAATTCATTATTTGATCTCCGAAATAGTATGGTAACTGTAAAATAAGAAGAACTACGCTTGTTTCTGGCTATAATAGTTGAGGCAACTGAAGGTATCCAATTCTTCCCTCAAAAAAACATGAGGGAATATCATGGTAACCTTATTCAACAACCCAAACCTTTGTCTATCAATAGCTTCGAGCTTTTTCTCAGGTAACTCTGGTTCAAATCTAATTGATCTTCTTTTTAGTACCCCAAGAGGAACCGTACAGAGGACCATGTTTTCCTGGAAAAGTTGGTCCCCAAGTACAACCTCAACTCCTTCATTTCCATACTTTATTGTTTGAACCGTTTTTCCATGCAGTATCGGAACTCATTCACATAGTACTGTGATCATACCCCAATTTCCACCAGAAAGAAGACAATGGTCACCACCCATTTTGTAAGGATCATCCTGATCCCAATAGGCAGCAGAGAATGCTGAGAGGCATCCAGCATTTGCATATTCCAAATTTGCAAAATGCCAATTCAAAAGTTGCTTTTCCTTTTTAGTTTCAGCCACAAAATACATTTGTCTAAGTATATTCAAAACAGAGCGTAATGAGATATTATCCGCCAATTCAATCACCATTTTTCTCAGCTCAGTGACTTTGTCTAGTAGCTTATTAAAGATGAGTTCAATTCTAGAATCAAGAACTGCATCAATAGGAGCTGTGTTAGGTTTGTATAATGGACACTTATCTCAACTTTATGAAGCGGAATGGAAAGCTATCTAGCCAAAACTCCCAAAGGATTTGCATGGATACCAGTTATATCACTGCCACCAAGATCCACAGCTGCAAACTTGCCCTTCCCTCCCATTTTCTGAGTATAAACTCTCCCTCCTGGTCGGTTCCTACCTTCAAGAATGGCTACCTTGAATCTAAATGACATCAGTTGCCTTGCTGCAGCCAAACTAGCAAGTCCAGCACCAATAATAATCACCGACCCTTCACTGGGTTCCTCGGGAAAGTTTGATACAAATGACGGTGAAACTCCAAAGTTTATGTACCTGTTAGTCAAAAGAAAATCATATGCTATGGCCACCAAATGCTCATAGTCAACACTTACTGTTTCTCTTATCCTTCCTTTGGACAGCCAAATGTGCACATAGTTGTGAGAAACCATATTCTTGCAAAATGGAGAGACAATGTGCAGATTTGGTTGTCCAAAGGAAGGATAAGGGAAACTGTAAGTGTTGATATGAGCATTTGGTGACCATAACATATGTCTTTCTTTTGACTAACGAGTATATAAATTTTGGAGTTTCACCATCATTTGTATCTAACTTTCCTAAGGAACCCAGTGAAGGGTCTGTAATTATTATTGGTGCTGGACTTGTTGGTTTGGCTGCAGCAAGGCAACTGATGTCATTTGGATTCAATGTAACCATTCTTGAAGGTAGGAACCGACCAAGAGGGAAAGTTTATACTCAAAAAATGGGAGGGAAGGGCAAGTTTGCGGTTGTGGATCTTGGAGGTAGTGTTATAACTGATATCCATGTGAATCCTTTGGGAGTTTTGGCTAGACAACTTTCCATTTCGCTTCATAAAGTTAGAGATAAGTGTCCATTATACAAACGTGACGGAGCTCCTGTTGATGAAGTTCTTGATTCTAGAGTTGAACTCATCTTCAATAAGTTGCTATTCAAAGTCTTTGAGTTAAGAAAAATAGTGAGTGAATTGGCTGATAATATCTCGTTATGCTCCATTTTGGATATACTTAGACAAATATATTCTGTGGCTAAAACTAAAGAGGAAAAGCAGCTTCTGAATTTGCATTTTGCAAATTTGGAATATGCAAATGTTGGATGCCTCTCAGAACTCTTTGTTGCCTATTGGGATCAGTATGATCCTTACGAAATGGGTGGTGATTGTTTTCTTCTTTCTGGTGGAAATTGGGGTATGATCAGAGCACTATGTAAAAGAGTTCCGATATTGTATGGAAAGATGGTTCAAACAATAAAGTAAGAAAATGAAGGAGTTGAGGTCGTAGCTGGGGGACCAACTTTTTCAGGCAGACATATATCATGACAATAATGATACCTTGAGTAGTAGAGGGAGTAACTTGATATATCGTGATCTGACCTTGAGTCTGTATAGAAGAGTCTTCTCAGTTGAAGATAGGAGCCACTTCTGAACTTGGTTTAAAATACATAAAAGTATCAGTCGGATTAGTAGGAAAATGACTTCATTTTGATGAGTATCCTGAGAGAATGTAAATATATCTTCTCTGAACTCCACATCTCTACTAACAAATAGCTTATTTTCCTTGATATCAAATAGAACATAGCCTTTTTGAGTAGCTGAGTATCCTAACAATACTGACACTTTGGACCTTGACTGCATTTCGTCAGATTCATGAAGATTCTTTGCAAAACTCAAACATCCTATGACTTTTAAATGTGTGAGCATAGGTTTTTCGTTATATAGTTTCTCATAGGAAAACGCATTCTGAAGTACAACACTGGGTAGCCTATTTATCAAATACACAATAGTTTGAACACATATACCCCAGAACTTCAAAGGTATCTTCCCTTGGAACCTTATAGCTTTAGTAACTTCAAGTATATGTGCCTATGTTTCCTTTAGCAACTCCATTTTGCTGAGGAGTATAAGCACAAGCTGTTTGATGTATGATCCCTAAGGACTTGAACAAATTTGTACACTCTGAATTCAAGAATTCTGTACCGTTATCAGTTCTTGCTACTCTAACTCTTCTATCAAACTGAGTATTGACATAGGTAGTGAACTTTTTTAAGACAACACAAGCATCAGACTTTAATTTGAGCAAAAACACCCATGTCATTCTAGTAAAATCATCCATAATAGTCAAGAAATACTTGTTTCCATCAAATGTAGGAACCTTGTAAGGCCCCCATACATCCATGTGTACTAACTCAAAAGTAGACATACAGTTAATACTACTATTTTGAAAAGGAAGTCCAGCTTGCTTTGCACAAGGATAGACTGTACACTTCTATAGACTTTCAGCTATAACATTTGTGCTAGAAGCTAGAATCTTATGTCAAGTAGTAATGGCTATATGGCCAAGTCTTTTATGTCACAACTTTATTTCTTCACTTGACTTGATGATAGTTCTATCACCTGATGTTGTTATTGCAATGGAACAAGGCTAGTGTTCTAATCTTTCTTATATATTGATGTTAATGTCTAGTGATTTACTTGTGATCTTGGGTGAATTCTTTAAGTTTTCCAACATATCTTTCCTGAACCGTGAAGATTCTTATAGTTAATTTCATTTTGCTTGATTCTTGGTTACTGTCCTAAGTTGTTAAGTTTGCATGTTGTCTTTTCCTGGATACTCGCCTATAGTTCTACCAATATTGGATTATTAGTATTCTTATCTTTAGATTCTTGCCTACTTGTGTTGGGAAGCCTGTCTTGTTGATTCTGGTCCTTAAGACTTTTACTTGTTCTTTCGTAGTGGTTCTTGTTCTTGCTTGCTTTAGGGTAAAATCTCGATTAATTTTTATTTTTTTTAGTGGCTTTACGGTCTGATGGTAGACCAAGGGCACGACAGCGAGGGTCAGGGACAGTCAGCAGGTTAAGGGAGCGTCTAGGCTGAGAGTAGGGTCTTGGTATAAGGACTTTGATGGGAAGTCCATAGAGGAAGATTCTCAAGAAGAGGAGGATTAATATAGCTTGTATCCAAGACATCAAATGGGTAGGATCTAAGGTGCGGGATATGAGCAGATATAAGTTGTGGTGTGTGAGGAATAGGAATGGAGTAGACATTTAGTAGATAGTGCGCTAAGGGAGAAATAGTTGAGGTTAGGAGGGTGAATGGTGTAACGATGACGATTAAGCTAGTTATTGGAGGGTCCAATTTGAATAGTATAGTGCTTAAGTTCTGAAAGTTGGCTTAGACTAGAAGGACAAGTAGTATTTTTGGGAGGACATTATTAGTGCTTACATTTTAAAAGTGGGCTTTGACGAGAAGCATTTTTGGGAGGAATAGAATGAGGTGATGCAAGGTGTTTTGTGCATTGAGAAGTTATTCATACAAGGAGATTTCAATGGTCACATCAGGTCTACTCTGATAGGATATAGCAATCCACGTTCCTCGATCACTTGTGGATCACGAAACGTGGGGGGAGATTTCATATGTTGTTGTTGTGTGTTACATTACTTTTTAATAAAAAAGATAGCTAGCAAGGAGATATCTGGGAGTGGATGATTAAAAAAGAGAGAAATCGACACATAGCTGACATGCATTCAATTGATTTCTATTTTCATTTTCACCTCTCTGCTGCAATATATATTGAAGAAGTCAAGCTTATGTATACTTTAAGGTAACTGGCTATTATTGTTGCCTGCATTCTGCTGGGAAATAAAGCTCTGACTCCTGCCTCAACCTTTTCGGGCATTGATAACGTTAGCACAGCCAAAGAATGGCCTGTAGTGATAGAAATTAAGCAGCGAAAGCAATTCTCATGATCAAATATCATACATAATCATACCGCAATATGAGTAGCATCACAGAAAATACTAAATTTCAGGAGAAAAAAATAACTGTGTTACAAAAGATACCACTGACCTTTTGAAGCTTTCAAAAACGATCTCCTCAACTTCAGTAGAATCTGATGGGTCCAGGGCTCCGGTCTTCTGCTAATTCCTGAAGAATTCTCCAACCAGAAACTGAAGAATTCTCCAACCAGAAACTTGTGTTTGTTCTGTTTTTCTTTTTTCTTTCAGAAGAAACAGAACAAGAAAAACATACGCAGAAAAAAGAGTTCATCTAACACATGCCCACACAAGTTTCTGGTTGGAGAATTCTTCAGGGATTAGCAGAAGACCGGAGCCTGGACTCGTCAGATTCTACTGAAGTTGAGGAGACCGTTTTTGAAAACTTCAAAAGGTTAGTGGTATCTTCTGTACCACAGTAGTTTTTTTAAAAAAAATTTAGTAGTTTATGTGATGCTACTCGTATGATTATGTATGATATTTGATCCTGAGAATTGCTTTCGCTGCTTAATTTCTATCAATTGGTATCAGAGCCTAAATAAAATTTTCCAATTGATCCGTTCAATACATACAAAATGCATCAGCATAAGAAGTCGAAATTTAACCATTCTCATAATTAAGATCAAATTATATTTAATCATGTGCTTCGATCACCTAGATGTTTGTCCTTCCTCATCTTTGACCGTGAACATTCAATTTTAACTTATATAATCCGACAATTTTAATCTTCCGCATATGAGTTAAATTTCTCCGTACACAAAATTGTCTACTATATTAGATATGGACGCACATGTATACATAATGAAGTATTCAAATAAAGACTTTTATTATATAAATAAAATAATGTGCAAGGTCTTTACAAGGGATTAAATAAAATACTATAACGCAAATACATGGTTAACAGTATATCCCAACATGTAGCTCCTAGGCCATTGGCTCCCACTAACTTTAACCCAAGACCTTTAAGCAAATTTGATAATTTGCAATCGCTTCCCTCCTTCACCATATGCAATTCATGTGTTTGCTCACGAGACACAATTGTATAAAGCTGCAGTGAAGGATTTAATAATTGTTGAGATTTATTATTTGCCTCTTCTATATTAAATTCATCATTTGATCTCCGAAATAGTATGGTAACTGTAAAATAAGAAGAACACTGCTCGTTTCTAGCAATAATAGTTGAGGCAACTGAAGGTATCCAAGTCTTCCCTCAAAAAACATGAGGGAAGATCATGGTAACCTTATTCAACAACTCAAATCTTTGCCTATCAATAGCTTCAAGCTTTTTCTCAAGTAACTCCGGTTCAAATCTAATTGATCTTCTTTTTAGTACCACAAGAGGACCATGTTTTCCTGGAAAAGTTGGTCTCCAATTACAACCTTAACTCCTTCATTTCCATACTTTATTGTTTGAACCGTCTTTCCATACAATATCGAAACTCATTTACACAGTGCTTTGATCATACCCCAATCACCAGAAAGAAGATAATGGTCACCACCCATTTTGTAAGGATCATCCTGATCCCAATAGGCAGCAGAGAGTTCTGAGAGGTATCCAGCATTTGCATATTCCAAATTTGCAAAATGTCAATTCAAAAGTTGTTTTTCCTCTTTAGTTTTAGCCACAGAATACAACAGTCTAAGTATATCCAAAACAGAGCCTAACGAGATATTATTCGCCAATTCAATCACTATTTTTCTCAGCTCAGTGACTTTGTCTAGTAGCTTATTGAAGATGAGTTCAATTCTAGAATCAAGAACTACATCAATAGGAGCTCTGTTAGGTTTGTATAATGAACACTTATCTCTAACTTTATGAAGCGGAATGGAAAGTTGTCTAGCCAAAACTCCCAAAGGATTTGCATGGATACTAGTTATAACACTGCCACCAAGATCCACAGCCGTGAACTTGCCCCTCCCTCACATTTTCTGAGTATAAACTCTCCCTCCTGGTTGGTTCCTACCTTCAAGAATGGTTACCTTGAATCCAAATGGCATCAGTTGCCTTGTTGCAGCCAAATCAGCAAGTCCAGCACCAATAATAATCACCGACCCTTTACTGGGTTCCTCAGGAAAGTTCGATACAAATGACGGTGAAACTCCAAAGTTTATGTACCCGTTAGTCAAAAGAAAATCATATGTTATGGCCACCAAATGCTCATAGTCAACACTTACCGTTTCCCTTATCCTTCCTTTGGACAGTCAAATGTGCACATAGTTGTGAGAAACCATATTTTTGCAAAATGGAGAGAAAATATGCAGATTTAGCTGTCCAAAGGAAGGATAAGGGAAATTGTAAGTGTTGATATGAGCATTTGGTGATCATAAGATATAACTTTCTTTTGACTAACGAGTATATAAATTTTGGAGTTTCACCATTATTTGTATCTAACTTTCCTAAGGAACCCAGTGAAGGGTCTGTAATTATTATTGGTGTTGGACTTGTTGGTTTGGCTGCAGCAAGGCAACTGACGTCATTTGGATTCAAGGTAACCATTTTGAAGGTAGGAACCGACCAGAAGGGAGAGTTTATACTCAGGAAATGGGAGGGAAGGGCAAGTAATTCACGGTTGTGGATCTTGTGGTAGTGTTATAACTAGTATCCATCTGAATCCTTTGGGAGTTTTGGCTAGACAACTTTCCATTCCGCTTCATAAAGTTAGATATAAGTGTCCGTTATACAAACGTGACGGAGCTCCTGTTGATGAAGTTCTTGATTCTAGAGTTGAACTCATCTTCAATAAGTTACTATTCAAAGTCTCTGAGTTGAGAAAATAGTCAGTGAATTGGCTGATAATATCTCGTTATGCTCCGTTTTGGATTTACTTAGACAATTATATTCTGTGGCTAAAACTAAAGAGGAAAAGCAGCGTCTGAATTGGCATTTTGCAAATTTGGAATATGCAAATGTTGGATGCCTCTCAGAATTCTCTGTTGCCTATTGTGATCAGGATGATCCTTACGAAATGGGTGGTGACCGTTGTCTTCTTTCGGGAGGAAATTAGGGTATGATCAGAGCACTGTGTAAAGAAATTATGATATTGTATGGAAAGACGGTTCAAACAATAAAGTACGGAAATGAAGGAGTTGAGGTCGTAGCTAGGGACCAACTTTTCTAGGCAGACATTGTCCTCTGTATGGTTCCTCTTGTGGTACTAAAAGGAAGATCAAATAGATTTGAACCAAAGTTACCTGAGAAGAAGATTGAAGCTATAAAATCGATATAATTTATGTATATAACTTGCAAGAGGTTGGATTTAGGGCTTACAAGGAGGGGTAGAGGTAGACCGAAAAAGTATTGGGGAGAGATGATTAGACAGGATATGGCGCAACTTCGTATCACCGAAGATATGATCTTAGGTAGAAAGGAGTGGGGTCACATATTAGGGTAGAAGGTTAAACGACCAATAGGGGTAGGATAATGTCTGCCCTTATGATATAATAGGAGGTTAGTAATGATAGTCGTGTATATATATTTTGTATTATTGTTCCTTATTTATTTTGTTACTTTTATTGTCTTTATAAACTATTATTTGTTGTCCACTATACCCGTTATTTTCTGCTTTGGGGATATTTTTGCGTGAGGACTTTTCGAAAACAATTTCTCCATCTCTATGAGATTGTGGTAATATGATTGAAAACAAACCACTTGACCAAACATGCTGCAAGTAATGTTCATGTCTGAAGATGTGTTCACGGAGAAAATGTAGGCAGGAATCTAGGTTCTTGAAGAACACGTTAATGTTCTTGCCCATCTGTTTTAATTTATGGGACACATATTTTCTTTATTCATTAAAAACGAAGGAAATACTTTTGAATTTAGAAATGATTTACTTTGAACTTCTCGTTTTATCTTTAATGAATTTTTTTGTAATCACATAAATATTATGACATGTTTAACCAGATTCAAAAGTCTTCATATAACTCTCTAAGTCATGTGATTTGTATCCAGATCTGCCAGAGAAATTGTCAACTAACTTTATTATAAGGGATTGCAAGGCTCAAAGCATTGACTAAAGTCTAAAGATTATAAAAGTACTTTTTTCACTGCAAGTTTCTTCTTCAAGATCTTTAGTTAACATTGAATGAACCAAAAGCATAAAACTAGTAGTATTTTACTGGCAAATTGCAGAAAATAAAATATGAACTAAAAGAAAAATTGAAAAGAATTTCCTTCGATTACTCTATAAGAGGCCAAGGGAGAACACAAACTAGGTCATCTTGAGAAAATGAGTAACCTAAAACACAGGTTGTTTTTTGTCTTTGTGATACTCTTCCTAGCTGGTGTAACAGAGATCAATGGAGGAGACTTCATAACCTGCACCAACAAGAAAAGCAAATGCTTTCTAAAACCACTATATTGTCCTGCAGAATGTCCATCAAAATCTCCAAGTAGCCCCAAGGCTAAAGTTTGCTATGTCAACTGTAACTCCCCAGTGTGCACGCCTGAATGTAGAAGTAAGATTCTCTATGTTCTTAACCATTTTTTGTTTTATGTTATATTCACATATGTTTGAACTTCGACTTTCTTGTCCTACAACTTTAGCTCGTAAACACAAAAGTACTGTGGACACTTTTAATATGATAGAGCTTAAAAAGGCCTCCAAGAATGTATTTAAAACAAACACGTTCATTTGGAACAACTTGGAACTCCTCTAATCGGACTATCATGATACTTCCCAAAAATCTAAAATTCTTGATCAATGATACTTACAGACAGGAGGGCGAATTGCAATCAACCCGGAGCAGCATGCTTGGATCCTCGCTTCATTGGTGGAGATGGAATCATCTTTTACTTCCATGGCAAGAGCAATGAGCATTTCAGCTTAGTTTCAGATTTTAACCTCCAGATTAATGCACGTTTCATTGGCTTGCGACCTGTTGGTAGACCCCGAGACTACACATGGATTCAAGCTCTTGGAATCCTCTTTGACATCCATGCTTTCTCAGTGGAGGCTACCAAGGCAAAATCTTGGGACGACGAAGTTGATCACCTGAAATTCTATTATGAAGGAAAGGAGTTAGACTTACCAGAAGGCTATCCATCCATATGGGAATCTTCTGAAAGCGGCATCAAGGTGGAAAGAACTTCAAACAAGAACGGTGCTTTTATCACACTTCCAGAAATTGCAGAAATATCAGTAAATGTAGTACCTATTACCAAGGAAGATGACAGGATCCACAACTATCAGTTACCTTCTGATGACTGCTTCTCTCACCTGGACGTGCAGTTCAGATTCTACAGCCTCTCAACAAAGGTTGAAGGTGTTCTTGGCCGGACTTACCAGCCAGATTTCAAAAATCCAGCAAAACCAGGTGTTGCAGTGCCTGTAGTTGGAGGTGAAAACAAGTACAGAACTTCAACCCTTTTGTCTTCCAAATGTAATTCCTGTATCTTCTCTCCAGCTGGAGTTTTGAAAGAATCAGATGCCCTAGTCATGGATTTTGGGACTTTAGATTGTACTGGAGGATCAAGTGGTGGCCATGGAATAGTTTGCAGAAAATGAGCACCCAATTGGAATATTATTTCTTTTGTCAGTTGCAGATAATAAAAAGCATGGATTTCTAATTCTTATTTAGACTGTTTATTCCATAGCCAAATTTCTTTCCTCCAGGGCACATGATAAAAGCTATGTCCTAGTTCAGAATTACAAATTCGGCAGATATGCATCTAAAATTTCAAAGAAACTTTTCAAGAATGACTCATGAAGAAGTGCTACAATTGAATGCACTAAAAGAGTGGCTAAGAACTTAATAATTAGGCCAACTTGCACCAGAGGATATCATAAAAGTAAATGATATGAAAGGTCCAACTTAATAGATAAAACAGATTCTCCACATACTAATAACTGGATGTTTAAGATGTTGAGAAGCCCATAGAAAAACTTTTATATAGGATTAGAGTATGCAAAACAGAAAATGTGTTCAGCTGAACTGTTTCATAACCACTTAGATGACAGCTCCTATAATAGTCAAAGCAGATTCCCAACATGGAGTTTTATCTCATAACAATGATCAATTTAAGAGACCATCGATATTGCCTTCATGGAAACAAAAACAGCAGTAACATCATGACAAACTCAGCCACCATCAGAATATAATTCAGCTGAAATGCTGCAACAATTGATTAATATTGTTTCCGCGTCACTGATTACAATGTTTTGACAATTTATAGTCATGATATCTGTGAGTAAAAAAGGAAACTCTACCACCTATGTAATAGTTCAAACAAGGTTACAACTTTTAGTATTACAAAGACAAATTCAATGGATGCCCAACTCCACCAATCATTTACAGTACATGCTCGAGCATCTTATTGGGAAAAATTGACTCAAATACTATGAATGAAAAGATTTTTAAATCACATTAATATTTTGTTGAAGCCACAAAATAAAAATCATGGGATGTCACATACACCAGAGACTGTTCTGTTTCACCTTCCCCGTGGATTTACCAGTTGAGAGAAAACAGCACTAGTGGCAACATCCTCTGCATCATCATCAGTTCCAGAGTTGATCCCTTCAATCATACTCACACTATTGTCAAATGGCTCAAGTGGTGTCAAAGGTATGCTGGGTATATGGTTCGTGCTGTTATCATCGGGCTCTGCGAGAGCAGATGAGGTTTCCTCAAGCTGAAGAGCATATTCTAGATTCCATAGAACATCCCCCATGGAAGGTCTATCAACTCCATGGTCAGCCAAACACTTCTCCGCGGTCTCCCCAAACTTCTTGAGGGAGGCTGAATTTACCTTCCCTGCAAGATTTGGATCCATTATCTGATCCAACATGCCTTTCTTTTGCCATGTCATGGCCCACTCAGCTATATTGACTTGATCCCGAGGTAAGACAGGATTCAATGCAGGTCTGGTGCAGAGCACTTCCATTAGGACAACACCAAATGAATAAACATCTGATTTCTCTGTAAGCTGCTGTCTTCTAAAGTACTCGGGATCCAAGTACCCAAAGCTACCTTTAACAGCAGTGCTGACATGGGTCTGATCAATAGCTGGTCCAGTTTTAGAAAGACCAAAATCCGCAACTTTAGCTACAAAGTTCTCGTCCAAGAGTATGTTTGTAGTTTTCACATCACGGTGAATGATGCTTTGCGATGCACCAGTGTGGAGGTAATGCAGCCCCCTAGCAGCACCTATACAAATCTCAAGACGCTGCTTCCATGAAAGAGATGGAAGATCCGTTCCATAAAGATGACTTCGGAGAGGGCCATTTGCCATGTATTCATAAACCAAAATCATTTCTGATCTTTCATCACAATAGCCAATCAAAGACACAAGATGGCGGTGGCGAAGTTTGGACAACATTTCAATTTCTGTTCGAAATTCAGCTAGACCTTGTTCAGATCTCGGGTTGCCTCTTTTGACAGCAAGCCTTGTCCCATCTTCTAGTGTTCCCTTGTAGACTCTACCAAAACCACCAACACCAAGAAGCAAGTTTTCATCAAATTTATTAGTAGCATCCATTATTTCTTGGAAACTGAAGAATCGACCAAGATTTGGTGAAGCTAAGGAGATACAGCTTGCCGTTCCACTCTTTTGAGAAACTGTGGACATCTTTGTCAAACTTAAAGAGTTTCCATACAGGGGAAGAGGAAGCCATGGCTGCCCATGGCGAGAGCTCTTTGATCTGCGGGCTACCAAGCAGCAATAACACAACCCAATAATTGCTAATGCAGCTGATGTTCCTCCTATTACAGAACCAATTACAATACCTTTCTTGTTCTTTTTGTGAGGCCTCACAAATAGAGTCTCAACAGATGAAACCCCACTCAAGCTTTGAGCTCCATTGCTAATCTTCATGATTTCCAGTCCATTCATAAGAGCATTGATCGGATCAGCTCCTGTGTCTGGACCAACACTGACTGTCAGAACACCTGAAGCTTTTGTGGAGTTGGAGACAAAATCTTTGTATAACGGCTCATCCAATTTACCAGTTGAAGACAAATCTAGGTCCGGTACAGCAGTGTCATCATTTATGTACAGATTAAATAGTAGAGTATTCAAGGACTCGCTCACAATATCACAAAAATGTACACGGATGAAGTACATGAAGTTTGGATCAACTGGGAACTCCCAGGTGATATTGAAATTCCCGTCCGCAGTATTAGCATCTCCCATGGTTTCAGCAGTAGCATAAACCAAATTTGGTGCTATTTCTGGAGTAACTGTAGCTGGATATTTTATGCTTGAAGGGCTAACGGAAGCATTCACCGCAGAGCTGTTAACATGGAGGTACTTGACATCATTCTCCCACGTTCTCCCTAAAGTATCATTTTGCGCAGTAATCAAAGGACCTCCCATGTTTAACCGATAAACAGTTTCAAAGGCTAGCCCAGAAAGGCCATTGAAAGGTGCTGGTGGAGATGCAGCCATTGCTTGATCAGGAATCAACTCATCAGGAGCTGATACAACTTCAATCGCATTAATAAACGCGACGGAGTTGTTTGAAGGGATTAAAGCAATAGTCAAGCTATCTGAAGTGACATTAATGGAGTACTCCTTAAAAAGGTAAGTACCTTTATATCTCTTGAAACTGAAATTGTTCAACAGAACAAAATTCTCTGTGACAACTGTGATTGAGGCAGATGTTAAGTTATGACCAGAGAGAGGGTAGAAATAAAGGCGGACCCAATGCCGTCCTTCTTGATGAATATCAAATTTGTAAGATGTTGTAGTGTGGAAAATTCTAGCAGACTGGTAAATTGAAAATGGAGCAGTGGAATTGGATGTCGCAGCAATAGAATTTTCTTCACTTTCCAGAACAACTGAAGAATGGTGTGTGTCAGGAACAAAAATCTGGCCAAGAAAGGTTATATTTTTGGAAGATCCACAAGCAATCAAATAGTTATCAGCAGGAGTAAAGCCAGCATTGGCTTTCTGAATTAAGAAACTGGACAACACAAAAGATAGAACCAAAGGCATCCATTTCACTAATCTAAAAGTTGTCATTTTAACAAACATTTAGTAGGCAACAAACTTCCAAATTCCCCAAGGAGAAACTAAACACTAATCTTGCAAACCATTAATTGAACTAATCAAGCTCAGTTGGAAAAATCCCACATTACAAAAGCTTTTCATGAAGGAATGAGAAAGAGCAAGCAAAAAGCTATGAATAAGACAAGAAAGAATGAATCTTTAATTATACACTACTCTTACCTCATTCCTAGAGCTAAAAAAAACTTCAAGATTTGAAAATGGGTATTAAGAAAAAAGAAGAAATAAAGAAAACCCAAACGGGAAATACCTCAATGCCACCATGAAAACACAATGAAGTGGGTCTTTTTAGTGCAAAGTTTCCAAAACAGCTCTTTACAGGCTGTTGATTAGGCTGTCATTTTACAGAAGATATAGCAAAGGGGGAAATGGAGGACCCCACAAAAGAACTACAATATCTTATACATCCTTCAACACCCCACAGTTGCAACAGCTGTTTTCAATGGATTTTGGTATACTCTTCAGTATCTCAGAAAGAGCTATGAAGCTTCTGCAAGTTATACATTAATATTTATCTATCTGTGCCAGGCTCTGTTTTGCATGAATTAAAAAGAAAAACATATAAACAAATAGTAGCTATAATGATTGAATATGATAGTTAAAAGAATACGAGGTAGTATTAAAATTTTACTTTATTTTTTTAATGATAAGAAGTGATAAAAGAAACAAAATAAACTTAATTGTAATGTAACATGAGGGTTCCATAGAAAATATTCTCTTTTTTTGGAAAATAAATAGATTTCTTACTTCTTCTTTTTTTATTTAGTAAGAAAATATTATTTTAAGAGTATTTATATGTTATCTAGCAAAATGTTATGGAGGTTGAGATTCGGGTGGGGTTGGGTTTTAGATGAATTGATTGAGTGGGGAGAAGACAATAAATTTGAAACCTCACTTATGTAATTTATTTCTCTTACTTTCATTAGAGAAGTCATTTTCCTCATTTTTAACAAGTTTTGTTTTAGTTCATTCTCTTTCTCTGTTTCTTTTTGAAATCTCGTATTTTTCTTGTTAATTTCTCACATATACAAACTAAAACTACAACTATATCTTATAATAGCATAAGCATAATCAAAAGCTTCTATGTTTCGCTATCTTATCTTTAAATTCAACACGAATCAACCAACTCTACTAAAGCAACTACTTGCTTTGAATCTGCAACTTTAAGATATTCATATAGGCATAGGTTAAGGTATTGTCAAAGGCAATCATTGCATTCTAGACAAACTACAATAACATACTCAATGAAATTTCACAAATAGAATATGAAAAAGATAAAATATATGCAAATCTCATAGAGACAGAGAAATTATTTTCGAAAAACTGTTCTAGAGATACTATCTTTTAAAATCATGCCAATTAAACAAAAGGATGAATAATGGAATATGAAGATTTGGTATATTTTGAATGAATATTTAGTTTAGTACCTCCAACCAAACAATTCCTAGTTAACTAGTGTTACCGCCTTGCTGGGGGACCAAGTTACCCGCTTCTACGCGGCTTTAAGATACGGAGGAGACAACTATTGACGCCATGCCGTCACCGTCCCCTGGCTGTTTGAGTTTTTGTCTATTAAGTGTAATTTTTATTTTTCATTCGATGTCTATATTAATTGTGATTGTCTTTAGTCAAAATCAAAAATATTTATTGGAATGCATTTTGGGAAAGGAGTGTTTGATTAGATTATGACTTAATTAGACCAGTTTTTAGATATTCATTTTGAGATCATGATCGTTCTTTAAATAAATAATTTGAAATTTTAAACTATGGCTTCAGGTTGTTTATAAAAATGTAAAAGTTTGATCCATAAATTTATGTTTTATAAAATAAAAAAAGAATAATGCTCAACATGAAGAGACTATTCACACCATATAAAACGATTATATTAAAATTCAAATTGCATGTTCATACAAAACGTCAATATAATAATATCTTATTTCTAATCATGATTGCATACCGCATGTCCAAATAAATCCTAAATAAAATATTTTGATATATTTAATGGATTATATTATATAAATAAAGTTTTTTTTACTGTTTATAACATGCCCGCAAAGAATATATGGCTGAGCTGATTGAGCATGTCTTCTAAATGAAGATCTTAGGTTCAAAATTCTCTGCATATTTTTCTACTAAATTTATCATGATATTTATCTAATATAATTTATTTCTTTTACGTAATTTACAAATGTTCATTTTAGAGCAACACTAAAAAAATTACGTGTGTAATTTACGAGCTATTACATTTGAACGTTTGTTAGACGTTACAAATTAATTAAAGATGTATTCTATTTTTGGGTGGACCAATCAAATCTTTTTCTATTAACCGCCGCACCATAGCACATGGCCACGAACACTGAACGTCCCCATTTGCCACCTTTTTCTAATAAGGAATTATTATTATTATTCATGAAAAAGGAAAAAGAAAAGAATATTATTCTCTTTTTTTCTTCAAAAATTGGGGTAGCGAAAGAGGAAATGAAGAGGGAGAGGGGATTATAACGCGGGGAATCAAATCATCACCAATAAAGTGGGAGTTCAGCTAGTCAACTAACTAAGTTACTAAGAAGAAGGAAAACTGGGGAGAGAATTATAACGTGCGAAATCGAACCTTTACCAATAGGTAGAATTCAGCTAGCCAATCAACTAAGCTACTAAAATTCCCCGAAAGGAATATTATTCTTGTTTGGTTTTTAGCGTTAATATTATTACTCCTCTTCAGTATTTTGCAACTCTCCCACTAGAGGAACACTTTCATCATCCTGAATAAGAATAAATTTATGTATAAAAAAATAATTTATGGGAATTCTGCTTTTAAATAATGACTATTAAGAGTTTATGTACATGTAGGGTATATGTCCTGTCAACAAAGTAATATGTGTATTCTTAGTTTCCTACTATAATTTTTAGTTGATCAAAATTGAAATTATCAAAATCGAATGTAAGTAAATATACATCAACAAAAGTCTCGATGCATAAATATAAACTACATAATACGTCATTATTTTTGTGAAAGTTCTATATGAAAAAAAAAATGATGGAGATATATATATCGATCACAAAAAGATTATGATAGAAGTTAAATACCTCTTTGATCTTAATCATAAATTTTACATTTGCATCATAAGAATAAAATAATCTTTGATAAAGAGCATTTTACACGCTCTAATTGATCGATTCATATAATGATTATTTAACATTTGGTGAGAAACTTGAAAAAATGAAAATGTATCAAGCATTAATTGATAATTGAACCACTAGAGATTATATTATAGAAGAAATAAAATCCTTCTATATACTTAATCAAAAAATTCGAATTTAAATTCCCAGTATAAATAAAATCCTTGAGTGGATTAGTTAGAACTCATGGAGTGGGAAATAAGAAAGAAAAAATAGAATATAAAATTCCAAACTTTTTGAGATTTTAAAAAAATGTTAAAAGAGAAAGAGGTTGAAAATGCGTATGAAAGGCTTTAGGCTGAGGTCAAGGTATTTTTTAGTGGCTGCAAAATTAAATTTAACTCGTTTAATTTGTTGATATTAACCTGTTCATTTATTAGATCAATTCATCTTAATCCATTTAAAATTGGATTGATATTCAACTCGAATTGACTTGAGAGAAATCTTGTCAAAATATTTTTAAAACACTTTTTTTTTTTAAAATTGATATATTTTATGTAACCAAAATAAAGAAAAATATAATTTAATTAAGTACTAAAATAATAAAAAATAAAATAAATAAAACTTAGTAAATCGGATTGGATCTTGGCCCACTCTATAACTCATTATTCAACCCGTTTTGACCAAATAACTTTGAGTTGAGTTGAATCTAGACCCATTTATTATCTTGATCCATTATAAATAGCTCAAATTTAGCCTAACTCGCCCGATTGTCACCCATTATAAGCAACTTTGGGTATTTTCATCATATTTTTTCCGTTATTTTTTTTGTGTTCACATGTCTATTCCTTGCCAGGCAAAAATTGACACTACATAACCTCTTTTTTCGAACCACTTTTTTATTCTTATCTTATTTCTTACTTTTGTTTCAATTTCATTTAATTTAATTAAAAAAAAGTTTTTTGATATTAAATCATAGGAAAATTAAAATAATTATTATAAAAGGAAAGAATCACTTTTTTTTTGTTTCAGAAAAAATAATTTACCTTTCTTTTTTAATTTATTTCATTATTAGGCAATATTTTAATTTTAATTTTTTATGTAACAAATGTAAGGTCTCAAAATTTTTAAAAATATATATTTAACAAAATTTAATTTTAGACTATAAATTTAAAATTTATTTTATTTTTAAAATTTTATATCAAATCAAATTAGTTTATTTTTAATTTATAATAAAAGTGAAAATTAATTTATTTTTAATTTATAATAAAAGTGAAAATAAGATAAATAAATTAATATAAAAGGAGCATTTATCAAAAAAACCTTGAAGTATAAGAGACTCATAAAACTTACTCTCTTCGTTCACTTTTACTTGTCACTGTTTCACTTTTTGAAGTCAATTTAACTAAATTTCAAAATTAAATTGAAGTAACTAAATTCAATATTTGAAATCTAAAATTTAGATGATTAAAAAATATATGAAAAATTTTATAAATTATAATTTTTCTCATATTAATATGATAAAAAAAATATATTATATAGTTCGAGAAGTAAAATAGTAACCAATAAAAACGAAACGACGGAGTGTCATATTTAAGAGGCTCTTATTCCAAGTTGTGCTGTGAGCAGCCTAATCACATGCCACGTCTATTCACACGTGGCGCCTCTACTTCAATACTCCCGCCATATTTGCCACGTAAACAGTCTGAAATATTATTTTATTTTTTTTGGCAATTTCATATATTCATCTGCTCCTTAATTTAATTTAATTTGATATTTATATTCGATCAAATTTTGAATGATATAAATAAGAAATTAAATTCATATAAAATTGAATAAGTAGATTCACATAGACGTTATATGTCATTTATCTATATATATTTCTTTTATTGTTATATCAAAAGTGCATATTATGTGATATTTTAGATATATTATGTTACATAAGACACATGTATTCTGCTCGTTCAATCGTAAAAAAATGTTTGTTGGTCCCGCTAGAAAGAAAAATTGAACAATTTAGTTGATTATTTAACGTATATGTTGAAGATTTTTTGTCATATTTATTCTCTACATTCAACTAATTCGTAATTATGGAAGTCGTTATTGCATGAAAATATTCACCGCCATTCACGGAACGTGCGTCAATAACGCCACGCCGCGCGATTATGTCTTTGTCCACAAATAAAAATCCAAATTAGTAGCTATAAATGATTAAATTATTAATGATTAAAAGTCAATATACTTTCATTCAAATAAATATCGAGTAATTATTAATTTAAATTTTTTGCTTTTGTTGAGAACTGAACTTTAGCTTGAAATAAATATTATAATTTTCAATCAATACATTGGTCACTAAACCGTCAAAGGATTTGGTGCAGCGGATGAGACTGCTCTTCTCTTAACCATAAATTTTGGGTTTGAGCCCTGAAAATTAAAAAAAAACTTTGGTAGGAACGCGAGACGAATTAGAATATAGTTGAGCTGCAATGTGGACAGCAAACACCGAGTAGAAACCCAACAAAACACATTTGTACTGCAGGAGATCAGAGTCATGATTACCTATTGGACCAAAAAACCAATTCAAGGCCATAAATGGGCCAAGTCCAACAATGTAAAGGACTACTAATTTGTCCGGCCCATGTACACTAATTAGATGTTTCATCTTGGGCCGAATTTCGGTCCAAAAAAATCATCAAACTATTTGGGAGAATTTAAGAGAAGGAAAAATTACGTGAATAAGAAAACATACTTGTTAATTAGTTAATATAGTTATAGTTTGAATTAATTACGATTCACGACTAACATATAGCATTAGTTACAATTTAAGTTTGTATAATTCGCACTTCTGTATATTATGGTTTGAGTTTGTATAATCTGATTTTGTATAATGTAATTTTATATAATATAATGTGTATAACTGTGTTAAAGTTTAGATATTTGTGTTTGTATAAATTCATTATTTCAAGTTTATACAAAAAATAATTCAATGTTACAAATATATCCGCGAATCATACAACACATAAACTGTATCAATGATGCAAACACTATGAAATTATATAGCGAATTATACGAATGTTGCGTGAATTGTATAGTGAAATATATGAACACAATTATAGCTATAATTACAAAAAATAATTACATAAACTGTAACTATTTGACCTATTAAATTTCAGGATTAAGTTATTTATGAAAATTCCTCTTACAAGAATGACCTTGGAAGTTGGTAGTTTTACACTTTTGACCCCGTTTAGTTTATAGACTAAACTTTAAGGTTTATATACTTTGGACTTTGAAAGTTTGCCCATGGATAAAGGGAGGTCGAAAATTCCCGACCACTCATTTTCAAAGTCATTAGATTTTAATTTTTTGAACCTTTTAGAGGAGTTTCTTTTTCTTCAAAAGTCCTGTCTCGAACCGGGTATGAATTCCTAAATTCATTTACCTCGAGAATAGGGTGGGATTCCTGGATCTAGTGGCCGGTGAATCACTGATCAAAGAGTCTCACTCAAGTGAATTGGTTTCGAGAGCATTCCGCCAGTTTTTGGATCAACTTTAAATTGACAAATATTTAATATCCTAAGTCATAAATAATATTTTCTTGATATATGTCAATTTAAAATTCCGTGCTTGATCAAAACACATGCAAGAGAAAATGGACACAACTCCTTATATGTCAATTTCAGTACATGTGAAATGTACTCCTTCCCTCCATTTTTACTTGTTCATTATACTATTTTGGAATGTTTAACAATACTTGTCCACTTTATGAAATCAAGAAATAATTTTATTCTTAGTTCCTAATTTACCCTTATTATTAATTATAGTCATTTTCATATTACATTTTTCAAGATATTATATTTATTATATTCAAAAGGTAATTTGATAAAATTACTCTTATCATTTACTACTTCTTAATCCTTGTGGACAAGTAAAGATGGACGGAGAGAATAGCAATTACATTAACATTTACCAGTGTGAACATCAATCAAACAGTCTTGGAAGGTGCATTTTCAACGATATATTTTTTAAAAGAATAAAATAATCATAGACAATTCAAAGAGTCTCTTTCAAATTGGGTTAGCAGCTAGCACAGTGATTATGAATTAATCAGCTAGCTAGATCACTTAATTTATTTGATGTATTAATCCTGATTAGCTTGTTCAAATATTCAAAGACTTCTTTTATGTTTTATAGTACACCATAATAAAAGAGACATTTAATATTAATAGTAATTAACGATAATTGAGTTAAAGCTATTATATTCAGAGTCACTAAAGTCTTTAATGGTATTTATATAAAATATTGATTATAAGTATTCATATTTATTGTTATTGCTAAATATAATATAGCCACTATTATATTATAGTTCACTAAATATTTATCGTAAAATCCTTTATTTGTTGCAATGGTAGACAAAATGAATCTTAGTCTTAGCTAGGTATATATATAAAGTGATTAAGAAATATATGTATTCCATTACAAAATTCTTATTTATTTTATTAAATCAACATGGTCTAAGATACACCGTCTCTTGTACTTTCATTAGAATCGTGTAATATTTGAAAAACTCGATCAACACCAATTAAAACTCAATCATTTCTCCAGAAAATTTGTATGTAAAATTAATGTTGTTGAAGCATGAACAATTCAAAATTTTAAACATCCAGAACAAAAAAACCTTCCATATATTCGACATCATCAAAATCATGAACACCAAAAAAACTATATATATACACACGATTACGAAGTTAGAAATTTCACTTGATGACTCCATAATTACTATATTATTATTCTTATTATTATCTGTAAGACTTTAGAATAGCACCACAGAAACAACAGACAATAGCCTTCCAAGATTTCCAGTAAAATGGGACGTAACAAAATCTGGTAGCGGTCCGCATATCAGCAACTTGAGCGCCGTGGCCGCAACGCGAACACGAACCGGCCACGGGCTTACTCTGCCTCATCATCTTCTTCTGATCAACCAAAAAGCAAAAACAAACCATATCGAATCGAATTGATCGATATATATATGTACACAAGATTTTTCAAGAAGTGTTGTATGAATGATCCAAAATAATGTTATATGTGCTGTATATATATATAGTAGTACAATCAATTTAGGTAGAGCTATGGGCCACGAGACCGCCTTAGATATGGGCGTCAGCGTGGAAGGCGCAGGCTGAGTTATTATTAATTAGACAAGCTTTGTGATGATCAAGTCAATGTCCAAGTTCAGCTTCCAACTTAATCAACCATTGCCACGTGTACCTGGAAACTCTCCAATATTGTCGAGTTGTAGACTTTTTTATACTCAGAGTAATTGGTAAAATTGTTGTCATATCATTAGGAGGTTACAATTCAAGTCTTGAAAACAACTTCAGGCTACGTGCAATACATCTTTGTGGTTGATCCTTTCCCCGTACGATTCATGTTTTGCAAGTAGTCTCTGCCATAAATACAAGATAAGACTGCATGCAATATACCTTTGTAGTTAACCCTTTGCATTTTGACAATGCAAAAATTCTTCACAATAATTTATTTATAAGTTGAAAAATAATTTTTTATAAGGTTCATGTACTTGAACATGCAGATATAGTTAAGGTGTGGGTTAGTGCCATATGTCCATTTACAGTTGGGATGCTTTTATTTCTTGTTTTTAATGCAAGTCGTATTTTTTTCTACTTAAAACTCTAATTGGACACCTCTAAGTTCAAGCTATCTTTTCCTTCCTACGTTATACAAAAAAAAAGTAGAGACCCATCCCTTTTAAAAATCAGACTTTTCAGAAACATTGGCGTAGCCACATATAGTCCAAGGTGGCCAATTGGACGTCCTTAATCGAAAAATTATATTATATATATAGAAAATTATATGAAGTATATCGATCAAAAATGATTTTATATATATATATATATTAAATCTTAGACATTCTTAATAAAATTTTTGACTTGGCCATTGTTCAAAAAGATGAAATGCTAATTAGATACCATTTTACTAAACATTAGACTATTGTTTAACATAAAAAATATTATTTTCCTATATAAATGGGCTTAATACAACACTTGTACAACAGCGACAACGTTATGTCTCAGTTTCAAACAAGTCGGGATCAGAGTTAGAGTCCAGTTACACAAAATGGAGAAGGCCCAAAGTTTATTCAGAGAGGTGGGCTAGTTTTTATTTTGTTATTGGGCCATTGTGTTTTAGGCCCATTTCTTTGTAAAGAACAGTTAGCCATTGTATATGTAAATATTTTGTGGGATAATTACACCAGCAAGCCACTAAGATAAATTATTTACACAAAAAATAGCTAACTTTTTTTAAATTATGAAAAGTAATTATCTGGCTGACCTTTAACTATTTATTACAATTTAGGACATTCAACCCTCGTTGTATAGACATGTATAGTCAGTGTATATTTGTGTACCATAATGTATATTTAGTGTATAGCTCATGTATACATAATATACATTGTATAGCAGTGTATACTTTCTATAACTATATTGTATAATCATGTATAGTTTCACTGATTTGGGGCTATTTTTTTATGTAAATAAAATATGAGTTACTTTTCTTGTAAACTTTTTTTTTTTTTTTTGTATATATATGTAATTTCCCTTTTTTGTGTATCTGATTTTTCCATATTTTTTTTCTGTATATATAAATAGTCTGATTGGGACTATTAAAATTACACTTCATTTGGTTGATTTTCATAATTTTGTGTGGATTTTCCCCTTTGCTTGAAGTAACTTTATCTATAACTTTGAACTACTTGGTTCTTGCTTGCTTCATGCAATATCATCCATGGATGGGAAATTTCCCTTTTTGTTTAACCAGTAAAGCCACTTTAATTTTATGCTTAAGGTGGAAGAGCAATCCCATTTCAAGAAATAGGACCAATTTCTCGAGTTTCATGGACGGTGTCTATACTGGTCTTAGTGATACGACTGCAATAAGTAATGATGTGTGAATTAGGCGTACGTAACATGTTCGAATCTTGTCAAAAATATAAGTCTAGTAGTTAAATGAAGATAGATAGGTGTCAGAGACAGGCTCATCACGACATCATCCATCAAATTTCATACCGTACTGCACCACAAAACAACAACAACAACATGCCCAGTAAAATTCCAATTTTACTATGAAAAATTAGAGTACTCTCTTTATGTGTCATATAAGCTACCTAATTGCAGAGACTATAAAGTCCATGAGCTTTGATTGTTTTTCTGATTGCTTTTACCTCAATAAAACAAAAGGATATTGCATGTGCTGTCCCAATTGAGTTATAGAAACATGAACATGTGCTATGAGGTAATCCTGCTATGTTAGTTTTTGTTCCACAGTTGCCATTTAATTGGGTCATGCATGGCGGAGTCAGCATTTTCGTTAAGGAGTTTCAAAATTTGAAGAAGTAGACACATGAACTAGTCGAAAGGGATTCGACATCTACTGTATATACATAAAACAATATTTTATCCATGTATAAATAGTATAATTTTCTATTGAAGGGGATTCAAATGAACCCCTCAAGATAGTGTAGCTCTGCCCCTGGTTCCACATGCAATATAACTTTTCTTTTTATGAAAGAAAATCGAAGTGTATATATATGAAAGTTAACTACTTTAATTTGTCTAAGTTGTAACTCTCATATTTGTTGTCAAATAAATTAAGAGAATTTTAACATTTCTTTTGAAAAGAATCATCATTACGTACATTGTTCTCTCAGTATGTTTGATGAAGGTTCGTTTGAGTGTAAAGAAAGTAAGATAATGAAGTGTTTCATATAAGACTCAAGAAGGTGCCATAATATTTGGGAATCAAGGAGAAGCAATTCCAAAATTTTAATTTTATGAGTTTGGAATATCACTAAATTCACTTATTATTTGAGTGAAAAGTATTAAGTTAGATCGAATTCGTAATTAATACTGTGCAGCAAACCACGGAATTATATACTCCCTTCATTCATCTTTACTTGTTCGCTATACTATTAGAGGATGTCCAACAATACTTGTTCTGTTTATGAAATCAAGAGATAATTTTATACTTAGTTCTCGTGATTTGCCCTTATCATTAATTATAGTCATTTCTCTATACATTTTTTCAAGACATTATATTTATTATATTCAAAGGGTGATTTCGTAACATTATCCTTATCATTTCCTACTTTTTAATCTTTGTGTCAAGTAAACAAAGAACAAGTAAAGATGAACGGAAGGAGTACGTATGTAAAAACAGGTATTACAATGACCTTATTTAACTAGAACATATTTGACATAAAGTACATACGTCCTATGTATCATATTAAGACAAAGAAATCTTACTCTTGAAATTGATAACTTGTTAATTAGTACAAGAAACCTTCCCTAGATACTAGGTTTTTCTTAGAGGGTCCTATCTATATTGACTATATTGGCTTTGAATAATTGATTTGGTCATCATATGGAAGACCTTGCACATGCAAAATCTGACCTAGCTACACATAACTAATTCTTGCCCATTTTTAAAGCATGCATGGACTTTGCTTCACAACATTTAATTTTATAGATCACTATGTGTCACCCTATTAATTTGTTTTGAGGATTTAGCATGTTCATTCTAGTATGTTTCCATAATATTTTCAATCTTGGATGTGCATTGATCAATTCGATTTATCGGTTTTCAGTTTTAAATATGTTAAACCAATAAGAAATTATTGAACTAGTTTTTATCGAATTTTGGTTTACCTGATAAGAATGATAATGAGAATTTGCATTAATAAAAAACAGATAGAGTAGGAAAACTATGTTTACAAACTTGCAAAAGCTATAATTAGTTAATTACAAACTAAAATACTAAAGTGGATAACTAATCACTTAAGTACTGCAAATATTAAAATATGTAAAGTATTGTTATAGTATCTTGTTACTATTAAATTATTAATATTTAATATTTACGAAGGGGTAAAATAGTAAATTATTATAATCTTATTGAATTATAGGTTTATCCAATAACCCAATAGTAAAAACTGATATCGAATCGATAACCCAATAATCTTTTTCTTAAAACCATTAAAAACCCGATAACGTAATAAATCCAATAACAATAAACCAATAATATTTTTATCGATCTGTTCAATTTTTACACACCCCTACTTTAGATTGTAATAAAAAGAAGTTCATAAACTGCTAGCGCAAAACAGTTGTGTACAAATATATAAATATAAATATTTATTTTAAAAATTGATTTATTCGTAACATAATATGTTTGTTTCGATACGCGCTTAAATTCTTTTCTTAAAAATGTTATTGTGGAGAATATATAATATATCACATAACATGAAAGATTAATTTCACAAAAGAAATTAAATTTAATTTATTATAATAAAATATTATTATAGAGAATACCTACCACATTTGACACAACACACAAGAAGACAAAAGAAAAATTAGATGCTTATTAAGTTAGTTTCATCTTGTGCTTTGCACCTAAATAGAAAAAAAAAACTGATATTTGTAATTAATGTAATTAAATGTTACTTACTCTGTCTAATTTGTGAGACAATGCACATATATTAAGAAAAATATTCAAAGATAAAATTTAAATCATACTTTTTATTATTATCCTTTGTGAAGTTATAAATATATAGTGTAATTTATCTTCTAGAAAATATAAAACTTCGATAAATAAAAGAATAAATATAAAAAAAAATTCAAACATTCATCTTGAACTTTGAATAATTCAACTATTTTTTACAGTCTCAAAGATTCAATTAATAGAGACGAAGGGAGTATCGTATCTTTAATTAATTAAAGATGTTTTAATGGCATATTGCCGACCTTATTATTTAGTCATAGTTTTTGGCAAAATTTTCTTGTGATATATAATGATCTTATCATTAAAGATTTACTTTATTACTCCAATTAATGTTTCTTACTATCACTTCCCAAAAATAAATTTAAAAAATTGAAATTTTGTAGTATCAAATTAAGTGATTCTTATTATTATTCATATTAATAATAAGAAGAAATAACATATAAAGTGATATATTCTATTGAATATCATAATTTTTTTTTGAAAAAAATCGTGGATTTGATTCAATACAAATTCAAATAATTAGCATTTGAGTCAATAATATGGCGAGACGCATATGAAATTATGATGGCGATTGCTCTAGCTTACTATAAGAGGCATAATAACGTGAGAATTCATGAGTTGATCCAATAATTTTTTTATAGACTTTATATTCTGTTGAAATTAGTTGGAAACATATACACATAATTAATCTTCAGATAATATCATGTAAATTTAGTTCAGATTTTTTTTTTAAAAGATGTGAATAAAATCCTATATATATTAATAATACTAAGGCAAAATTTCAAAATTTTATATTAGCTTTTTGATACAATATATAAATATATCATTTAATTTGATTTTACCTCATATTTAATTTTAATGTGTATAAAATAAATATTTAAATTATCTATACTATATTAAAAATGTGAAGACCCTTAAAAATGTTGTTTAAACTTTTTGTCCTTTATTAAAAGACTCTGTTTTAGACAAAATCGTTTTTTATCATTTTTCTTTAAAATATTATTTAATCATATTTATAATATTGACTTTTAAAATACATGGAAAGAAGTACTAAAATAATTAAGAACTTCTAATTTACCATGAGTTCTAATTAGTTATATAGGACATTTATAAATAAATAATTTATCAAAATTAATAAATTAACTTTTCTCTATAATATTTATTATCAAACAAGATAAATACTTTAATTACGGACAAAGCACATACAATATGACTAATTATATAAATAAATAAATACATATTTCTATATGACAAAATACGTAAATTAGATGCGTTCTACGTGACAATTTGTATCTGATATTTTTTCCCCTTTCATATTTCAACCAAATATAATATCTTATTTTAGTTGCTGATTGGACACTTATAGAGTAACTGGGATACAGAGAGGCATCTCTTGTCTTCTTGTGTGTGTTTTTCCTACCAACTAGTAAAATTGTAAGTTTTGGATAGGATCATCTATTTCACTTTGGACTTCTTATTCTCTCCTTTTTGGTCTATAAATTTGAGAGCGGAAACAGAATTTTAAATTTATGAATTTTGAATCGTAATTTTTTTATATAAATATCAAATTATAATTATTAAATTTGATTGAATACGTAATTACTAATTAAAGTGATGTGTACTCATCGTACTAAAAAAGAAAAAAAGTATTGGGAACACTTTTCCACTTTGATTTAAACGAGAGCTGAAAAAGGAAGAAAGATGATTTTATCTATAAAATATTCTACTAGGAAATTAAAGCACCGTCAAAAATTCAAATATATAAAAAGGAAAAAAAAAAGGATCTTATTTTATTTATTTTTTAGTTTCACACCTAGTGTTCGGAATTTATGGAACCCCAATTAAATTTGGATCGCGCTCTGTAGGACTCATTTGGGAGTGACACTCCAAACAAGATTTTTTCCATACTCAAGATTCAAACTCAAACTCTCTGATTAAGGATGAAATAGTCTCGCACCATAACCCATATTCGTTCACACTTGGAGATTTTTTTAGCCATTCCCGCGTTCTTTTATCTTTAGAATCAATTATCTTTATATTAAATAAATTCTTACCTATATTTATTATTATGAAAGTGCATCGTCCATCCTATTTTACAAAATATTTTATTGGTGAATTTTTTTAAAATAAATTTCTTCATAACTTATATCTATGTTTTATGATAAGTTATAAATATTTAAACGATTTTATGTTGATTTCTATTTAATATTCAGTGTCTGATATTTGATTTGGGGTCTAATAAATTTAAATTTATGTCTCATAAGACGGGATCATTAAATGGATGAGTACTTTTTTTTTTGTCATCGAGAGTCAAATTCAAAATTTATGATTCATCTCAATATAATTTTGAATAGTTAAAAGTTGAAGAAAATATGTTTTTTGAAATTATAAATTAATTTATTAAGATAAAAGTTATATCAATACTTATTCATTTGAGACAGGCTAAAAAAAAGTGAATTACATAAACTACTCCAAGTAATACTTATTCATTAAGCTAGCCAATTAGTACACTAAACATCAACTCAATCTCGACGAAAAAAAAAAAGTAAGAACATCCTTAACAATCTCTATTCCTTACATGAACGGTTGCTTTCTTGAAACTAATTCATAGGCATTTTCCATTAGTTAGACTTCACACATAGTATAAATAAATAATTAAAGTGTGCGTCTGATACATGATTGGTTAATAATGATTCTCAACAACATGTGTAAGATATCGATACTTTACTAGACAGAGTTCGATCAAAAATAATTTGATGCATTTAAAATTAAATTAACTTATTTATTTGAGATGGACTAAAAAAAAAAGTATATCGTATAAATTATGATTCGAGAATCCAGAGAAATATCAAAAGTAGGTTTTTTCTCCAAATGACGAACATGCCCTTGTATGAGCTCCTTAATATAATACACGAATCATGTAAAGAAGGGTAAATTTGTCTTATGGCGCAATGCGTGTTGAAAAAAGTGGCATCGTATAGAAAAAAATATCTCATAAATAATTAATTAAATTTAATGGAGAAGAAAAGTGACCACGAAATAGAAACCGAGTGAACCTAAAGATGCATTACATTATATTATATTATTGTGTTTAAAATAAATAAAAGAAATGAGGAATATTTTGAAGTTTGAATAAATTATATTAATTATTAATCCAATCTATTTTGATTTAATTTTAATTCAAAAGTTTGATTGATTTGTAGTCAAAATTAACTCATAAAAATATTTGTAAAAAATATTAGTATAAAGTTATATAAGAAATTAATCACATAAATAAATTATACAAATATACAAAATAATAACATACTACTGTCTCACAGAGATAAAGAGACTGTTTATGAAAAAATTGAATGAATAAGTTATAATATATTGTTTAGCTCACTTTGATAATAATAAATTGTACAAATTATTTTTCAAATGAGTTAGTCTTTCGTTTTTGCTTTTTAAGCAATCAAACTTATGTCGGGAGACACAAGTTCTTTAAGGGTAAATATCATGCGAAACATAACTTGCGAGATATAATAATGTGAAAATATAATTTTACTCATTATGAAAATATAGTATTTGTTATAACAGACAAAAATAAAAGACAAGATCAAAATAAAACAAAAGTGCAAATGACTCCATTCTGACTCATTTCATTTCAATCCAAATAAACTTTTATTTAATTTGTAAATTCATCTATTTATTTCTTGAATTCATTTTAATCTGTCTAAATTCAATCGAATTACTCCTTTTTAACATCCTTAATTAAATAAAAAAATTGATTTGAATATTGAAGGAGAAGGTTATTGACTTGGCTTCTAAAGCATATTTTAAAAGAAGATTGTAATAATAAGATATAATAATTTTGTTTATTCTTGTTTCCTATTGACTAAACAATCCCTTGATTAGCGCTAAATCCACAATCTTATTTTTCCACAAAATACTTTTAAAATCCTAAATGGAATTTCACCTTCTCCTATTGATTTTGACTAATTGCTAACAACATTTAATTAGTATAATAATATTATTTAATATCATAATACGACAAAACATTGACTCATATCAATGTGCTATATATAACTTTGTTATTATGTGCTAATCCATGTAAATATTTTAAAACTATAATCTATGGACCAAAAATAAATAAAAATCAGTGGACCATATCAGAGTTATTTTTGTGTCAGTCTTGTCGATAGATGTTGGGTATATAAGTAAACAAGTCTTATATAAGTTTAGAGAAATCCCAGTGAGGCAGGATCTAGGTTCAAAGTGGACAATATCACTAGCGGATTGAGTAAAACTTCAAGCTATAATATGTGAGTTAAAATTCAACTTATATTGTTTGAGTTGAAACAATACTTCCTCCGTCTCATTTTAGTTCTCATTATCTCTAATAATTATGTGAACAATCCTCTACTTTTTATATATAGCAGTTGAGCATTGAAACTTTACCTACATTTTAACATAATTACTCTTTTTGCTTTTTAATTTAAAAAAAAGAAAAGAATTAGTACATGGGTCCCATAAACCTAATTATCAATGTGAATGTGGACGTTAATATTTTTCTTTTTCAAAAAAGTAAAAATTGACATAATTGACAGATAACTACATAAATTCTTGAAATTAGAAATAATCTTTTATAATGAAAAAAAAATGTTTATGGTATTTTAATATAGATATTTTTTCAAGAGGCTTACGAATTTTTCTTTGCGAAAATGACTCTGATTTAATGATAATTGTAATTTTTTTACGATATGATATATTTTTTATCGTCGAAAATTCTTATAATGTGAATAAATTCTCTTTGTCCACTGTCTAAATAAATCTTAGCCGTTTAGGACTAATTAATGGACGTACGAGTTAATTAGGATTATTGATTTGATGAATCTGATTCAATAATATTTTTTAAAATAAAGTAATATTCATTTTTAATATAGAAAAAAGGAAAAAAAAAAGAGGGGGGCGGCAGGACTTTAGGTTAATTGGAATTAATTTGGGATTGTGTAAAAAACACTTAATTTGAGCTTTTTATTTCAATATTCCTGTCCCCCACCATCACCTCATTTTTAAATTTGAAATTTAAAAATTTTAAATTAGTTAATTAGTAATATTTGTTACTAGATTTCTTAATAGTGATTGAGCTAAAGTGCGACAGAACACAATAATTTTAGCTGAGATTTTATATTTGGCTTTTAAAATCTACTTTATATGTATAAATATTTATTCAAAACTTAGTAAATTATATTTTCGATATTTTAATTTGATTATTTGATTTTGACTACATAAAATTTTAAAAAGTGGTAACAAAGATTTTGAATATTGTGATTTTTTTAATTATATAGTCTTGAATTTACCACGTGAAAAGTAAAATTAAATAATTGTCAAAATAGAAAAAAAGATATTTTCTCAAAATTGACTAAATAATAAAGTTGGACCAACAAATTGAAATGAAAAAAATATTTTATTAATTTTCAAATCTTACTTCCGCATCTATTTCCTAATACATACATGATTAAAGCAAAAATTATCAAATTTATTTGAACCCATATCTAATATTATCGTGTAAAATTAAATTTTTTGATCTAATTTATGTCTAAAATATCATTTAAAGATAAGAAGATTGTCCAAGTCACACAAGGAGATTACCAATCTCATTAATCATGGATCTAACACCTTTTTATTTTTTAATATCTCAGCTCACGCACAATACTAGACATATGATAGTAGACAAATTTTAATTTTGATACTCCATATTCGATGATATAAATTTTGATTTCACACAAAATTAGATTTTGACTCTAACTTACCATAAAAAATTCACTCAAAAAAGAAAGTATTGCTTAAATGTTACGAGAAAAAGATCATTCATCTCATTAACCACTGACGTGGAGCTTTCATTCCATAACATGTAGCTGCTCCATCCAATCCAATCCGACCCGATCCAAACCCAACAACTCTCTTGTTTTTCTGCATATATAAATGGAGTATGAATTAGAGCAAACCCCACACAGCACTGGGCACTGGCAACAACTTGTTCAAATCTTTTGCTCATCATCATCAGAGAGCACTCTCCATAATCTGACGAATCAATCAAACAAACAAACGCGGCATTACATCACCATTATTAATACTCTACAGATACACACAAAGCAATAAAGAACCACTACTGGTTATTCTTTTAGCAGAATTTGCAAAATCCACTACTGATCTCTCTCTGACATCGTGCTTCCTACTAACTCTTTTGCTCTCTGCTTTGGGATCTGATAAAATCATCGTACGTTAAGCTGTTAATCACTCTCTTCAAATGGTTGTTTTGTCTTCTTTCTTGGGGTTTGTATATACAGAAATGTTAATGGTTTTATGATTTTTGCAGATTGTTTGGTGAATTCAAAAGGGGTTTTGAAATTTCAATGCGAATTGTTCTCTTCAAGAAGAATTAAGCAAAAGAATGGGGAAAGCTGGTAGAGATTGGGGACAGATCTATTCGATATATGGGGTTGATGATTGGCATACACCAGTATTCTTACTGGTTCATGCCATCTTCTTCTCTGTACTCTCTGTGCTTTTTCTAGTTTACTTCGAGCCCATCTGCTATTTCTTCCAGGATTTCTTATCTGGGCCTAGTTCAGCTCGTTTCGCCGCCGGATTCACCGGTTCTGTCACTGCACTTTCCGCCGTTTGCCTCTTCTACGCCGCCGGTAACATCTTCTACTCCTCCGTTGCGCTCCACTGGGAAATGGCACAGCGGATGGTGATCGCCGTCAGTGATTGGTCATCCGTCAAGCATGCTCTTGACCTCGGCTGCGGCCGGGGTATCCTTCTCAACACCGTCGCTCTCCAGCTGAAGAAATCCGGGTCATCCGGACGGGTCGTCGGGTTACATCCAACACCGACCCGGTCTATCTCCACTCTCCGAACTGCGGGGCTTGAAGGGGTTCAGGAGTACGTCACTTGCCGGTCGGGTGACCCGAGAAAACTTCCGTTCAGCGATAATTACTTCGACGTGGTGGCTTCGGCGGCGTTCGTACACACGGTGGGGAAGGAGTTCGGGCAGAAAACGGCGGAGGCTTCGGCAGAGAGGATGAGGGTGTTGGGGGAGGTGGTGAGGGTACTGAAACCCGGCGGCGTAGGGGTAGTGTGGGATCTGGTGCACGTTCCGGAGTACGTGAAGAGACTGCAAGAATTGAAGATGGAAGATATTCGGGTTTCGGAGCGGGTCACGGCCTTCATGGTCAACAGCCACGTCATATCATTCAACAAGCCAAGTCAGCATTTTGTGGGGCCCAGTGAAGTAAGACTGGATTGGAGACTCAACAATCTCGATTGAAAATGGTTGCGATACAGTGGTGGAACTTCTTCACGAAATCGGTCCAAGTCTTGAATATTTAAATTTTATATTGTGTGATTCAAATTTCATCAAATCACCAATACTAGCATCGGACATCAATGGAAGACCAAAAAAGAAAGTTTGTTGGAAATGGCAGAATATATTACTATGAAAAAAAAATAAGTAATAGGAAATACAGTCCATATAGTGATAATAGGGTAAGTTATGGGTACTGGTTTTCTACTTTTTTATTTTCTAGGGGCCTATATGACAATCTGGGGAAGCGAAGTGGACCCAGATGCAATAAATGATAAGATAAGTAATATCTACTAGATTAGTTCAAATTTGGAAAATTCAAAAAATGACATGTATATAGAGAGTGTTATTTTCCCCATTTTGATGAGGGAATTTGAAATTGCTCTTTTTTATATGGTGATAATCTATTGTAATTTGTACATAATTTTGGTATAATATATAAATATGTCTTTTAATTTAATTTCAGTCGATATTTATATTTTTTATTTTTAGATGTGTATAAATAGATATTTAAACTTATATTAAAAAATTGAACAAGTAGACATACGCGTCTCATGTGACATAATACACATATGATGCCAGATAAGATACATAATTGCCACATAGGACGAATGTGTCTATTCGTTCAAGCTTTGGATAGTTAAAATACTTACTTGTGCACTGATAAGTTAAAGAGTCATAATTTTGTATTATGCCTAATGTTTTTGATATATATATAAGTCTAATAAATATTTCTACTAAAGCTAATTTGCTGCTTTTTTTGTTTTCTATTTTCCTTATATGATCACTATAATTTTATGATAGAATTGAAGATTTGTGGTTTAAGAATAGTAGCAAAGAGAGAATTATTATAATCAATCAAGCAAGGATGACTTTATGTATGAAAGATTTTAACTATATATACAAAATATCCTATTGTTAAAATAAAAATACAAATTGGGAAGATTTTTTTTTTAATTTATTACAAATATTATTTTAGTTAAGATATTTCATAAGAATCTTTTTTGAGAAAAAGTTACACGAGATTTATGTTGTTTTTTTCGGTGCAAACTACAAAGTGGACATATCTGATTTAGAACGTGTCAGATATCACGTGGAATTAGTCCAGTTGTGAAACAGATACGATTAAAAAAAAAGGTGGACATGCAAGATTACTTCCTTAGAAAGATGTTAAACATAATGGTCTAAAGTATCAAATGTCTAGTTGGAATCTAAACTTTAATTTTATCTAACAAGTTATAACAACCACATATTCAGTGGAATTTCACAAGTGGGGTTTGAAGAGGGTAAAATCTACGCAAATTTTACTATTATCTTATAAAGATAGAGAGGTTGTTTCCGAAAAACTCTCATCTCAAAAATCAAGCCCCATAAGCAGAAAATACTAGATATGAAAAAAAAAAAAAACTAAAATGAAAAGTGAATGCTAGTATGTAAATACGGTAAAAGTAACAAATATAGGACGGATAATGACGACACATGATATAAAGACACGACTAATCTTACTAACCCACTATATCACAAGGTCAAACATCAACATATCCCTACTAATCTATTAATTAACCTTCTACCTTAATACGCGACCCCTACTTCTTTTTATCTAAAATCACGTCCTCGACAGAAATTACAAGAGAAACTAAAAAGAAAGTTTAAAAAAATTTGGGTAGAGAATTAATTAGGGGGTAAATAAGTTAAGGTAGAGTTGTTGGGGGGTCATTATCGTACGTATAGTAGAAAAAGAAATGACTTTAAATGTAAATTTGAAAATCATGTGGACCTGAAAATCATTTCTGGTAAGTTTGGATATTAGAATTGTACGTGGAAATAAGTTAGGGAGTTGAGTATTAAATTCTACCGGTCCTTCTGTCTACCGGCATTTCCAAAATTCTATACTTCAAATATTGACTTTATGACATTTCCATTTTTGTTCACAATATTGTACTACTCCCTTGTTCTAAATTTTACGCGATGATATTTGACTGAGCATGAAATTATAATAATATATTTAATGTAATTTATAAATAAAATTTTAAAAAAAAGTAAGTACATAAATTTCATCTTTACTGTGGAAATTAAAATAAGAGAAAATATTTTTCAGATTGTCGAAACAAAAGAAAAGAGTACTCCTTTTCTTCTATTTTTTAGTTGTTATAGTTTTCGTTTATTGAGTCAAACTATATAAATTTTGACTAACATTTTAAGATATATTTTTTATTATTTGGATATGAAAAAAATTATAATTAATATCACTTTTCTTGTATTAAGATTTAAAACTTGTCGTATACTTTCAGATATTACTTAAATACCTATAACATAATACAATTATGTTGTGCCAATTCAATCTCCTTCTAATTAGACAAGATGAATAGGAAAAATTATGCGGATAAGCAAACATATACTAGTTAATTAGCTAACATGACTATAGTTTGAATTAATTACGGCTCATGGCAAATAACTAGTTATAATTACAGTTTGAGTTTTGTATAATTCGCGCAATTTATATACAAATGCTATGCGCGATTATACAAAAAGTTGTGCGTGCGCAAATCAAATTGTATTGTGAAATATACAAAATACTGTGAATTGTATAGCGAATTATACAAACACTATGTACAAATTGTATAGTGAAATATACAAACTCTATACAAAAACTGTGAATTATACAAACATATACAAACGCTGTACGAATTATACAAACGCTACTATAACTATAATTACGAAATATAATTATCAAAACTATAACTATGAAACATAATTAAGCTTTATATATTTGTCATTTATGAAATTTACTCAGAATTATACATATGTTGACTAATTTGTGCATTGACTAGTTAATTTTGTCAAACAAAAAAGAAAAGAAAAACATTTGTCAACAAAATTGGGACAATTTCATTTACTAGAAAAATCATGTGGATGGTGAAAAAATGAACTTAAATATATATATAGCATAGTAGTACAATAGAATTGGGACCTCTTTTAATAATAACATATGGTTAGGTTTTTGAATAATTGGATAAAAAGTTGAAAAAAAAGAGCTAATAAATATAAGAATTGAGGTCATTGTCAAGTCTCTATCCTCAATATATACATAATATTAGATATTATATAAAAGGAACATTTTTTTAGTTTAAAAGTCTTTTCTTCATTTATTCCTTTTATAGAAAATGGAATTTGAATGGTGGAGGAGGTTATGAGTGTGTTTGGTAAGAAGAAGAAAAAAATCAACCAAAATAATATTTTGGAAGATAAATAAATAAAAATTATTTGGACGAGTATTTTTTAATAATAATTACTGATTTTAATGATACTTTTTATTTATGGAGTACTATTGATAATAATATTATGATAAATCTGTACTTGTATTAAATATAATGCTTTATTTGGTAAGAAAATGGGACAATATATTATAAGTGTATTAAAGTGTGTGATGAATGTATTATTCATCATAAAATTTGTATTATATATGTTTTATAAATAATTCTTTATAATAAGTATTATAAGTGTCCAGTGAATTTTTTTTTTATTGCTATAGATGATAAATATTTTCTTAATATAGTATATTTATGTAAATTTTCCTAAATAATTTTTTTTACTTAGTTTCTGATGTTTGATGAGTACGTAAAAAATGTCATTTCATAAGTACTTAGGTATAACATAAACAAATACTATGACGATGAATATGAAAAGAGATTATATATTATTCGTAAAACTTATTCCACCTTATATATTGTAACTAGAAAAGTTATTTTCCTAATCATTAAGACTTCTAGTTTTCTTTAAAAAAATAAATTATTTTGATCAATCAAATATAAAAAATATTTAAATTTATTTTAGAAAATATATTGATGTAAAGACTTTGTCTAACCTAGATAGCACAAAATTAACTCCTTTTATTTAAGTGGTATACACGTAGGTTGCATATGATCATGTTAATTAATATAAAAATGGAGAAGATAAAATAATAAGATTTGTATATATTAGAAACAAATTATATAATAGAAGATTAATTAATTTTTAAATTTATTTATTAAAAAAAAACACAATTTTTTTTAATAACATGTGAAAGCAAGAGATACGAATGACTAATGCATACATATAGGTCCTACAATAACAAAAGAATATTGAAAAATTGACCTTATATCTTTTTTCCTCCATAAGAAATGTTCAAAGTAATAATTTTGAATTAGGGAACTTTAATGGGCATGGCATAAAAGTTTTTTTTTCGCGTACTATTCGTCTTGAAACTCAATTAATTCAGATTCATATTAAAAAAATTTATTTTGGGGGATGAACAACTCTCCATTAAAAGTAATTTTATATTCAAGATTTGAATTCAAAATTTCTGATTAAAAATAAAGAAACATTATTGATTACTACTCCACCACAATTTTTGGCGGTTTAATCTCATGGACATGAGTAGGCGTGAAGAAACATTATTGATTACTACTCCACCACAATTTTTGGCGGTTTAATCTCATGGACATGAGTAGACGTGAAGCCACGAACCCCCTTTGGTGAAAATTATATTATTTGTATATGGTTAAAATAATTTTTTTTATGTATATATAGTAAATGTTGAACCTCGTTCGATAAGTTCATGCGGTTAGTTCTTTAAATATTATTGAAAATCCTAGCTCCGTCACTAAGCATGAAATATTATTATTTTCTTTAATTAATAGCCTCTTTCCATTTGTATGTATGCTATTAAATAAAGTAATAAAAATTGTAATGATAGAAAAATTCAGATACAATTTGAATTTCTTGACCTTTATATAAATTTTAATAAACTCATCGTATTAAAATACACACAAATCATGATGCTTTGTGACAAATCAAAATCATGAGTCGGCAAAAGTCTTTCTTTGATAAAAATAAATTCAAAATTTAAATTTTATGAATACTGATCAGTATAGGTTAATAATATCAAATATTAGTAATTTAGTAAATGTATCTAAGATTCAAACAAAAATTAGTGAATTCTGTTACATCCGCTGGTATCGTTAGTGACAACTAAAACAACAATGATGTTGATTGTAGGTTTGGTAGGATTAAGAAACAAACATTTTCATGATTTAGGTGTTTCAACTACAATTCAAAGTTGGACAATGTTTGTGCTTGCTAGTTGATGTTTTAGCTATCATTATAAACAGATTTGGCTTATATAAATTGGAATATTAGATGGCCACCTAAATGTGTTGATTAAGATTTAAGACCAAACAATTCATGATATTTCTTCTCTCCTAATGTTGTATTGTCCATTCCAATGATGTTTTGGACTTTTGATCCATATTAAGGGCTTAATCAACCAGGGATTAAAAAGAGCAAATATTTTAAACATAATGAGGTAAAAAATAGTTGTAGTTTGCTAAAATTACGATTTGTAGCTACGTATTATAGGAGAGATGCAAGTGAGATCGAGAGAGGGGAGAGAGAATAAGTGAGCGAGAGAGGGAAGAGAGTGGAGAAAGACGAATTGTATATGTATATCTGCCAAACTGTATTTGTATATCTGGCAAGTGAGATTGAGATAGGGAGGAGACATGCGAGCGAGATCGCGAGAGGGGAGTGAGTGAGGGTAGAGAGTGGGAGAGAGGCAAATTGCATATGTATATCTGTCGAATTAAATATGTATATCTGTCAAATAATTATATATATGCAACTGGTAAACATATGTATTTGTATATTTGGCAAGAGATTGTGAAGAGAGAGAAGAAAGGTGAGAAAGAGGAAGGGAGGAGAGAAAAAATAACAACAAAATCCTAACTATAGCTATAAAATGTATTTTTTTTCAAACTATAGTGGTATAATAATATAAATACATATCATATGTTTGCTTAATTATGTAATTTTCTCTAATCTCAAAACGCCTCTTTAATTTAGATTTTTTTTTTAAAAAAAGGAGGAATTCAAATTCCAATTTTAATATAAAGTTTAAAAACTCTAATCTTGCAATTAAATAGGCATAAGCTTCCAATAACTTTTTCGATTCTAGTCATTTTTGGTGATGAATAATGCAAATAAAGTGTGAGCTTTTCGCGAATACTATAACAAAAAAAAGAATGAACACAGAGATTTGTAACAAATATCAACTGAAAAAGGTATATTTTTATGACGTTTCAACTATCAATATAGGCTTAGCACGTGGAAAGATTTGAGAGAGACGACACACCTAACACCTCATTATTTGTTCTCTCCTGATTTTTGTGTTTTACATTAAAACTTGCCTGAATATTTGGGTCCCTAAAACAAGGCCTAATCTAAGGTTAATATTGGATTGGTAAACATAGTTTCCTTTCAAAGTTTCTCTTTTAAATACTTCCTTACCGCAATAATAACAATACATCCAACCTAATCACATAAGATGAATCTAGAGATAATAGTATGTACGTAACCTTATCTTTATAATATTTCCTGCTAGAAGAAAACAATGAACTTTTATGACATGATCAATTCAATACATACTTCATTATGCTGTACTTTTATGTTGGAATATCAACAAGGTCCCATGGTCTAGTGGTCAGGACATTGGACTCTGAATCCAGTAACCCGAGTTCAAATCTCGGTGGGACCTTTTCTATTTTTCCTCCTTTTCCTGGAGCACCATTTTGTAATATTCTTTTTTTAATAATAGAAAAGTTTTTTAAATTTTTTTTTTTTGAAGATATTTACTTCTGTATATTAATCGTGTAAACAATAACTGACAACTTTTTATACTGTTTTGCAATATACTCCCTCCAAAATAATTCCCATGCCACCACATAATGGTGTAGACTTCCGAAAAAAAGACGTATGTAGAACTGAACATTGAAGAAATCTCGAGAAATATGGGGATGTGGAAGTCAGTCAATTAGATCATCTAAACTCAACCAAAAGGGTCGACAAGGAGCACATAAACAACCAAAAAACTATATATGAAACGAAAAGGATCTGTCAACCGTCTAGTTTTAAGCCAAAAGCACAAGGCATGCAGCGCAGCATGCACATCATATTGTAAAACCAACCACTTTGACCTCATAATTCATCTATCTGCCGACGACTGTTCCGTGTACAAGGAAATTCTCTCTGAATCTCTTCTATTGTACAAGCAAAACTGTTCTCTGTACATTAGGTCTACATCTTTGACACTAAAAAAACTCGCTTCCTTTACTGTTGCAACTTGGAAAAAGAATACATATTGTACAAACCATCCACATGAAGCTCATAATGCTTTGGATGAGAAAGGACGATTAACCCAATTGTAAAGAAATGTCAGAAGGACGACCAAAGGCTGATTCAGGCAGGTATGCAGAAAGAAGAACTCAAAGCTGGAGGGAAGACACACACCAAATGTGGACTAGGAGGATTGCAACAAATATTGGCCTTGTCAACATTTGGTAACTCCAACTGAGGAGGACGAACATATCCAGCAACCAGAGGCAAGCATAATACTGAAATAGTTATTCTCGATCCTGTCAAGAGTACAAAACAGCATGAGTACCAGCAGAGCACACATAAGCATTTGTATTACAAATTGAAAGTCAAACAATGAAAAAAACAACTTGAAGAAACCTTGTTTCATAGAGAGTAAGACATGTCCCCTTTTCCTCCCAGCAACCATCCAGTGATCTGAATTTGCATGGACCTCGTACAGAACATCATCCTGGAAAGAGGGGAAAAAAAGGAGGCACTTGTCATCTAAAGGAAGTCTTTTGTCCCATTTTGACACATATGGTATTACAAGTTGTTTTTACATGATGTGAGAAATTTACAAGAATAACCAGATAAAAAAGATATACGTGTGCATCAGCAGCCACGGCTTGATTATGAATTTTACATCACTTTCTATATTTCAAAATTTTGATAGAAAATAATAAGTTCCCTCACGAGTCTAAGTGGGTATTTGAATTGGCTTTTGACTTTTAAGCACTTTTTAAGTTTTGGATAACACAACGCGCTTTTTTAAAACTGAAAAACTACAAAAAGAAGCCAAAAGCCAAAAGTTGGGGGTTCCCAACTAGTGGCTTTTGGCTTTTAACTTATAAGTCACTTAAAATAAGTCAATCCAAAGACCCCCTAAGTAGATGTTGAGAAACTCGAGAGAGTTATGCAGTAAGTCACCCAGATGATTGATTAGCAGGAGAAAGGAAAATCCAACAGTAAAAACAGCTTCACACTATTGAAAGGTTGAGCAATTTATATGGACCGATAGGATTGATCAACTTTGTTACTGAAATTGCCAATTTGCCATAAAGGATTGCAGATCATCAGTACTTACATTGTTTTCAGAAGCTCCATGTTCCTCCAAACTCTTTAACCTTTCCACTCTCCATCTCATGCTAACAAGCTGTCCTACTTGAAGATCAGTTGAAGAAAGAGGCAGAAAACCAACAGCAAAGCAAGGCTCAAGCACGGGTCTCTGTAAAAGAAGAGAGCTCTTGAAAATCAGACTCTGAGTCGATCCATCATGTCCATTAGGTTCCTCAACATTGGGGTCATGGGCACCAGCAGCTCTATCTCCCAAAATACCATATCTAATATTTAAAATGCTCTCAGGACACTGGATCTCAGCTTCTTCTAAGCAAACCAAAAAAAGGAAAAGGCAAGAGTGAAAACTAGTGACATAACTTCTTAAAATAGTTCGATAAGTTTCAAAAATGTGTAGCACGCATTATCCTCCATGTAATTCAAATTAATCCCTATCAACTGTCCACAAGGAATATTCCTAGTAGACTTCAGTTGATATTTCCTCTTCTTTTCTGCTTTTGGTCGATGGCTAATAAGAAGCAAACCGGGAAAAATGTCATCCAAGAGTCCCTAGTATTGCAGAAGTCTAGGGATGATATTGCCATAATTTGGTTCCCTATTAGAGAAATAAGAGGAAATACCTTTTATTGGTGCACTTGCCAGGCATACACTGAAGAGGATTCCAGCTCTAGATTTCGGAGAGATCACTAAGGGGAAGAAACCAGAGATTGGTTTTTTATCACCATTTCTAGTGTGAGCAAAGCCTTCTTGAAGATCCAGCCAAGAGTCATAGATGGTCAATGTAGCTTGGACTTGTGATTGCAGTATCACCTAGACAAAGCAGGAAAAAGTAATCATGAGAGAGTTGACATTAATGAAGGTCAGGCAATTTCTTGACTCTGAAGCGACACAATTCCATAAAACACAGAACTACAGACATCAGAAATAACCGTCTGCATTTCTGGCAATGGTGATCCTAACACAAAGGATGCAAATTCAGATGGCTTCTTGCATCTCCTATGTGTTTTCCTCTTTAAGTCATTTATTTTTCTTCTCTATTTCCATTACATGCTCCAGACATTCAAAATACTTAAAAAGAACCATAGCCTGTAACTGTCCATCCCCAACCCTCACCCCACCCCACCCCAAAACACTGTCATCAAACAAAAGCGGCAGAAAAGATTACCTGCAAAAGCAATTTTCCATCAGCGCTTTTGTCCGTAACTCGTGTACTTACAGAGAAGGGGTCAGTGAAGTGCACAGCAATTGTCCTGAAAAGAAAGTTAGATTCCAGATTAATCTTACTAACAAGAATATGCATAAAAAAGTATCAAAAATTAGAAGTACGAAATGAAAAAGCGATGTAGGTCAACCTTTCAAATATTTGGTTTCGTGACACCCCAAATTCAAGTTTCAAAGCTATGGTTCTCAGTCCCTCCACTAGGTTCCGACTCTTGGGAACAACTGCACCTGATAGGTAAAGCAGGTGTTTAGGCAGTGGAAAAAAAACAGATTTATGGAGCTTTGACTACGCTGCTTGAACCACCACCAGTTTATTAATCATCACCTGCAGGAGCGCCTTTAGGAAGTTCATCACTGGTAGCACGCACAGGAATCCACAAAACAGAAGTTATATTACTCGCCCAATCAGGCAGCTCAATATTTCCATCATGAAGAGACATTTGTCTTACTTCGGGAGTAGGTGCAGAACTATCTTCTTCAGAACCTTCAGTATGGTCTAACTCATCTGTGTGCCCATTCACGTGCCTCTCAATTTCAATCTTATGCGATTTTTCAATAGTCAAACCAGGACCAGTGTCTATGTGCAGAATTGCACCCTTAAGAGAGTAACTAATTGGCTTCACAATTATTCCAACCCACTGAGGTTCATTCATCAATAAAGCAGATGAAACAGCAGCAGTAAGATCAACCAGAGACCTTGGCTTGAATACCTTTCAAAAAAGTTCAAGAAATATAGAAGGCGTTTCAGATAATCATTCTGTATAATAAATTGTAGATCATTTGCATACAAAAGAATCACTGAGAATATTTGAGGATAGTAGCAGAGGATGACACTCTATCCTTTTAGAATACACATCAGTACATCACAACCTTCACAATTCATTTTTCGTCTCTCCACTTATATGAGAGATCCTTACCTTTAAGATTGGCCTTGTTGGCTTCTCATAACTCATAAAATCATCACTATCTGCAGGAGCACCCTTTGAAAAGCTGTGAGATCTAAAACTTAGTAGACCAATTTTCCCTGTAAGAACCCCCAAAACATAAGAACCAGGTCTCTGCGGAGGTAAATTGATCATGATTGTATTCCTTCCGGGCTTTAATATCGTCGCACCAGATCTTTTTATTTCCTGAGAAAAAAGCTCATTAAAGTTTATTGCACTAGAAGATACACTTTCTAAAAACTACTTGAGGAAATGCGATAGTAAAACAGAATACCTTAACACCCTCATCAGTATTAGTTGTGTCTGTGAGAGTTAGACTAAGTGATTCTAGAGTAATGTCATCAGCAAAACCACTCCATACAATGAAGGAGAGTGTACCAGGATCACCATCACAAAGCTGCAGTGGTGGTCCAGGATTGCCAGAAAATGTTATCAGCGAGGACACATCTAGAGGCACGGTGTTCTCCATCTCACTATGAGCAAGACGAACCACTTCGGACTGAAATGCTTGACGTTCCTTGCTGGAGAACAATCCTTTTTCCAATGAGAGCAATCTTACACATGAAGATAGATAGCCAGCTTGATCACCGAGTTCCTTTTGGCACTCAGCTAAATTGGGAAGGACCTCAGCTAAAAGATTCTGCCATCCTTCACCAGCATAAAGAGCACAAACCTTTTCATACAATTTTGCAGCAATATCATAATTTCTGTTTTTATGGAAGACAGCTGCAATTTCACCATCAAGTACAACTCCATGCCTCTTCCACCATGAACGATGATAGTTGTTAGCAGCTCCTTTTGACAGCTCCAGGTATTTTTGCTAAGATTAGAACTGATTAGAATTACATAAAGGAATGAAGAATATAAAACAAAACATGACTCTACATATAAAAATTAATCTGCTGCTGAATAATGCATGTCAAGGTGTCCAATTCACGAACAATAAAAAAAAATATATGCAGAACTCAAATTAGTAGTATCATGCCTATTCACAAGTAGTATACAGAACTCTATTCCAAGTACCATTACATTACTATTCACAGGTATGTTATAGTCCTTAGAGAAGATAGGAACCTCAAATTCCTGGACAGAAGACAATGATTTCCGCAGCTCTGCATCAGAAATTGTACTCCGCAAAGCATGCTCAGCAGCAACACAAATTTCTGAAAGCCTCAAAGGTCGGCTGATTGAGCTCTCAAAGTTTCCAGGCGAAGAGTTAGTTCTTGACATTGTTATCGACTGTGCTTTTGCTGGTGAAGACAACAAACCTGAGCTGTCAGCAGATGACGACAAGGTAAGAGCTCAACCTTTGAGGTTATAATATAACATACAAAAAAGTGAAGCCTCTTGTGGAAACTAACACCAATGTTCTAATCTATTTTTTGGTTTTTTACCATATGGCTACAGGAAAACATACTATAGTCAAAAGATTAGTAGGAAATCAATGAAAATGATGTCAATCATCCCTTTTTATCGCCCTGCTTTCTGTTATTGATGTTCTCAGGAGATAATTCTTGGACTAAAAGAAAATATTGACGCTCATATAAATCATAGTCTTTGTCCATGCATCCATATAATTACACTTGAGTAATCAACTAAAACAGTCTATTCAGCTTTATATCCTCCAGTAATTCACTTAAATTGACACAGGCATGTTTATAAATAGCATTTTTATTCACCTTACCGATTGTTCGAACAAGATGTTGCTGTTTTTGAATATAGAGCAATTTTTAACTGCACAATAGTGATAAGTGAAGCGGAAACGTATTAAGTCAAGAATGCAAATAGGAGCCATAAACTTGTCGCTTCCTATACAAGTAATACAGGAAAATTGTCAAACTAGTTTTTTTTTACACGAGAAACTATCGAACTTTTAAAATTTCCAAATCATGGCAACTGATAATCTCAAAACGGCCTAATCAACCAACCTTTGCCTTGTTAAGTATGGAAATGCACTTAATAAAAAAGCATTCATCTTAATCAATCTCCATTACCCATCAATTGCATTTGGATGTCCATCAAACATTTCAAACACATTCCCAGCAGAAATAGAAGCTCTTCTGCGATTTGCTTCCCGCAAAAGTACAGATGGTTCTAGAGGCAAAGGCTTCCTCTGAATACCAAAATGCTTAACCCGCAGACTTTCATCAAACATCATCTGCAAAGAAATTGTGGCCAATAATATCAGAAGTCATTTCAATTGAAAACCTAAATAAAAATAATGTGAAAAGTGATATTGGGCCCATTATGCTTGCTAAGCAGACCTTTAAAAAATGAATATCGTCAAGGATGGCATGATTAAAATGGAAACACAGGTACGCAAGAGAAACTAAAATGTTAATGTGAGTTGGTCAATTATAAACTATTCACCCTGCCAATGTCACTACAAACTTAGATTGGAGGTCAGAACATGAAAATTTTCTCTCTTTTACTTACAACTCAATCAATATTAGCTATATTTGTGTATATCAACAATATGCCAAACCTCTAGCTTTTTCAGTTGCTTAATTTTCAGTTTGTATATATCAGCAGATTGCTCATATGCTACATATTCCTTACTAAGCTTTTCTCATACCCAACAAAATGAGTCCTAACTGATCTTTCAAAATGTCGGACAGTTGATGAGAAGGGAGGAATTTTATTTTACAAACCACATGCCCTTTCATACGCATCTACTTTGATTAACTTTACCAAACTTAAAATTTACAGGTAGGTCATTGCTATAGGACAATCAGTTCTTCTCATACATTCTTCACACCCCAAGAAAATGGTATGCTTTTAGATGAGCATGTCTTTCTGGCTTATCTTCAACGACCACAAGTAAAAACACACCTTTTCTTTCACAAGCACCTCAGATGAAGCATCGGGAGGAAGAGAAGGCCAAACTCCTGGCTTAGGCCAAGGCAACATGCTAAGAGAAGCACTGCACAAATGAATGAAATATACATGAGCTTCAGTAAATTAAACAGCCTTTTTTATATGACTAGGATTACCCTCCGGTAGGATGGTTGGTTCAGAAAAATGCCCCAAGACAAGAAAAAGGTGGTCAAGCACAAATAGTGTGAGTACCTGTTTACAGGACTTCGTTCGATATGTAATCCATAACCAATTAAATATGCCAGCCGCATGAACTGCCACAACCATAACAAGCTTCAACGTTAGGCAGAGAGTAATTTGTTATAAATAAAAGCTAAAGGAACAACAACGGAATCCAGAATCAAAATTATTTGAAACTTTGAGCAAAGATGACAGCCCTAAAAGCTGCATACACATGACCAGCATTTCGAAACTCATCAGACAACAAATCTTGTGAAGGATGATCAACGTTAAGGTTAGACTTCAGTAGATACATTTGACAATATCAGATGATACTTCTTAGCATAGCTTAATACCTTAGTACGACATAAAGAATAAAGGTCCCCTTGAACACGGTAAAACTCTTTTTCAGTGTCAGGAGCCACTTGTCCGTCTTTGTATTGAGAAGCAGTCGCATTGATTAAAGCCAAGGAAGCAGTTATAACCCATACTTCACGCGTGCAGAAGGGCAATTTACTCTGTAACAACAGAAGCACATATGAAAAATCAATTAATCAACTACACCTCAATCCCAATAGATAGAGCTATATGAATCATTAAAATCAATATTCCGCTCCATTCGGACTGTACTGGCAATTATGTTGCCTTTAAAAGCAAAGGATTGAATGAAAAATAAAAAAGAGAATATAAAATAATAAAAAAGGATTCAATCTTCACATACAATAAAAAAGACGAAGCAGATAAAAGAGAACACATTACCTCATGAAGGGCCAATGCCTTTGAGAAGCTGATAATAAATGAATGCCCCCTTGATGCTACTTCAAATGGTCGGGTCAGCTTAAAGAGAAGCTGCAGGTATTAATGGAAAAACAAATCTTGCTTAAAAGTCATCAGGAAAATGCTTAAGATAATTTAAGTGCTAGGAAAAGTGATCTTCTATATTCTTCCTCTTTTTAAAAATATTATTGTTTGTAGGGATGGAGGTGGATGTGTGGGCATAGTAGGAGAGCAAGGGAGATAAGATTAGGAATAAAGATATCTACGACAAGGTAAGAGTGGCCTTTGTGGTGGATAAGATGAGAGAAACGAAGCTAAGATGCTTTGGGCATGTAAAGAGGAGCAGTGTAGATGCCTCAGTGAGGAGGTGTGAGAGGTGGGCAAGGGTGGGCACCACGAGAGGTAGAGGCAGGCTGAAGAAGTGTTCGGAGGAGGTGATTCGACAGGACATGGCACATCTTAAGCCTACAGACGAAAAGATCTTAGATAGAAGGATTTGGAGGTCGTGCATTATGGTAGAAGGTCAATTGGCAGTTGAGTGTTCTCTCTCTTTCCTATGGGATAGGATTGGTGGTAGAACTTGGACCTTCTTTCTTGATGGTGGTATTAGCACTATTCTTGTAGTTTCTTGTTCTTCAATTTAGACTATCACCTTTTCTTGTGCTTCATTTATCACATTATTTTGTTGGCATGACTGTAGGACTACATTAGGCATGTTGTTGTTGGGTTCCGGGAGGATGAACTTATGAGCATGATACAACCTTTCAGAATGCAATATCTTTCTATCTCAATTAGTTCTTGAACATACATATAACTGAATAGTAGCCAAATAAAGGTATCGCAATAGCTGCAAAGATAAGTCATAAATGTGACATGAAACCCAACCAAACATTCAGGGGAGGGGAACTACCTTATGGATGAACCCCCTTCAGTGGAAAAATATACTATTTATACCTGATTAAAATAACTTTTTATGTATATATAGTAGATGTCGAACCCCCTTCAACTAGTTCATGTGTCTACTCCTTCATATTTTGAACCCCCTTGTGAAAATCTTGGCGCCGCCACAGCAAACATTTAAGCTAAAGGAGAATTCATTCCTTTAAATGCTTAGTGCTTCGGTTTTTGTACGAGGAAAAGATATTGTGAAAAATGCTTATTGCTCCTGAGTTTAACACACACATTTTCTCAAAGTTGAGCACTGCTGAGAAACTTTTTAGCACTAAATGCTCTTTGAAAGGTACGGATGAAAAATGATGGAATCCAAGAGTCGATGTTACCTCTTATTCAAAACTTATTCTCATCAGATATATGAGAAGTCTGATATTTTTCGAGCTACACACATTTACTAAACTAATATCAGGATCATGACATTATGCTGAACATGAAAGTAGAATGCGGTAGCTACAGCAATGGAAACAACCTGTACTACAAAAATGAGACAGTATGATGTACATAGAATGAGGTAGCTTACTAAGGACATGACCTTAGATAGGAGCGTAGGGAGGTCGCAGACTAACTTAGAAGGTTGGTAGGTAGCTAAGGGTTGCCTCACTTTTCAGTAGGAGTAGGCTTGGTGGTAATCTAGAGCACCATATATGCCATAGTATTAGCCTTCTTCATGTAGTTCCTTGTTTTTTGGTTTTTTTTTACCATATGATGTTACTGTTCTTTTTGTGTATGTTTTGTATTACTTTTCATATCAGTTGCCATGTTTTTTCTTCATCGTTGTGTTTCCTCGTTCATAACTATTTTGATTTGATGCACTTGAGCCAAGGTTTTTCGAAAACAATCTCTTCACCTCCATGAGGTAGGGAAAGGTTTGCATACACTATACCCTCCCCAGACCCCACTTGTGAGATTACACTGGGTTTGTTGTTGTTTTCAAGCACAAATAATCCAAATCTCTTCAGCAATAGAAACAGCAACATACACGTACACTCTTGAAAACACTAACTACTAGAAGAGGTTGGGGAAAAGAACTCGTACTCATCCAATTAAAAGCTATGAGGGATCCTCAATGTTATGAGTGCTCATAGAGGAGGGCATTATATGGGTAGCACAATTCTTTTGCTGCTCTGATCCATAGACAGCTTTATCATGCTGTGGGACCATGGAGAAGTACAAGGCAGACCGAAGAAGTAACAAAAGATCTTGTAATAGATAAATCTATCCAAGGTTGAAGTGATAAATTCCCTAGCAGGTTAATCAGCTGAACTTCCACCTCAATTTTTATGATCCTCTTTGAGAATACAAGTTACGGAATAGGAATGAGCATATCGATTTCACTTGCTAGGATTGCAAGTGCAACTATCACAGTGCCAAAAAAATTAAATTTTGGAGCATTGCTAGAAATTACACTTTTGAGCTCCTTTCACCTTTTGTGGTGGGCAACTTTTTTGGCAAGTCCCAAAAGAGAATGAAGGATGATGAATGCAAGGGAGCAGTGCAGTATTTTTCCTCCGACTGAAAGAAAAGATTTTTATCTTATGCAAAACTAGCCTATTTTATTCATAGGTCTTGCCATACTCACCTTTGATTGGCAGGCAAATAGATACTGCCTGAAGTCAAATTCCCTAAAAGAATCATCTTGAACAATCTGATTAAGTGCTTTTTTCCCGGGGTTGAGCAATGCAGCTTGATCATCGCCACTGTCCATTCCTCCAAAGTCCCTCTGTTTCCCAGTCATATTCACTAATCAATAGCGACATATAAAAATCGGATCAGTTATCAAGTTTAGCATCTTCATAACCAGAAAACAACAGACAATTTGAGCAAATCAAATTATCCTAAATAGTACACTGCAAAGCATAATAGATATTAGCTCAGAATTCACAGTGGCTTCTCATTCTACAATCAAGAAAGAAAAACCATCGATGATCTCATGTCATCAAATTAAATAGATTTAGCAATGTATTCTTTCACGCCAACCTTCTAAGTACTGAGTAATACTATTAATCAGAATGCTCATCAATCAAAAAAGTATCTACTGTCAAAAGAAATATTTGGGTGGAAACAATTGTAATATATTAAGGATTATCTACAAGCATCTTGGATCCAATGACCTATGAAGAGCATTAGGATTGTAGAACATAGTGCAAATTCATATGTACATAGGTTGGACAAGTGCCATAGAGAAATATAGAGAACCCTAAAGAAATATTTGAGGATTTCGAAATTATGATACCTCTTATGGAAAAAAGGATCTCTTGATCAGGCAATCTATTTCAGACTTTTTTTTTTTTGATTTGCACCAGGTGTCCGAGTCTCTTAGAGCCCCGACTAATCCCGGTGGTGCACAGGCCCTCGGCAAGGAGTTTCCCGCAAGTGCACCACGGTTAATTCAGGTTTTACCCAGTCCGATGGCCCTCAGAAATTGTTTGCACCCAGTGGGTTTCGAACTTGAGTCCTTGAAAGGGAGCAAACCCCAAGGCTCAAGTCAATTGCCACCAGGCCAACCCCTGAGGGTTATCTATTTCAGACTTTTATGGAAAAAAGAATATCTTTATGACTTCCCTATTGGAAGTAGGGGAAACAAGCTCCTTAAGTGGCATATCAAGCTCATTGTCTCCTCCCCACCCCCCACCCTTGGTCATTCCACCCTGGTACCCACCCTACCTCATCCCACCAACATAATGTTTTTTTGGATTCCATATAAATGCTCTTGCACAATATTTTTTGCTTACCAAACAATAGAAAATAAAAATAAGTAAGAAATCCACTTATTTTTCACAAAAGTATTTTCTAGGAAAATATTATCCATGGAGAACATTTTCCTACATACCAAGAAACCTGGCATAAAAAGAAAGGAGGCAAACTAGTAAAGATGGCTAAGAAAAGAGATCAACAACAAACAAGAAGGGTAACTATGTTTTCAGCATTAAATTTAAACAATTAACATGAAACCATCTTGAAGATGAAAAGGAGGCAAACTAGTAAAGATGGCTAAGAAAAGAGATCAACAACAAACAAGAAGGGTGACTATGTTTTCAGCATTAAATTTAAACAATTAACATGAAACCATCTTGAAGATGAAGAGGAAAATAAAAAAGAGTCGGTCATTAAGCACCTGTTTCCAAGTAGCAGAGTTCTAGCTCGTCATATTCACGTAATGCATCTTCATGCAGATGAGCAATCTCAAACATAAAAGCCAGACTTTCCTGTTAAATGAGGAAAAGTTGTTATTAAAAATCCAGAACATGGATCCTCTCAATAAAATCTAATTCTAAACAAACAAAAAAAAACGCAATAGTTTGGCAAATCCACATAAGCATAATATAATCACTTGGATTATCCAAAACTAAGCTTCTAACTGATATAAAACATAAAGCTAATCCATTACCACCAAGAAAGACTAAATGATCTTCAATAGAAGATATATTGCACTAAAATGCCCTTCCAAGCAGGAGTTACTAATCTCTAAAATCATGTGTAGATTGTCAAACAATGGAACTTCTCCATATTTGTGAATCCAGGCACTAGCATCCGGCAATTGTGCTAATGATGAGGAAACAATTTGGGATCATACTGGGCATGTTGTTGTTGTTGTATTACCTTCAAAATGAAGAAGTTGCAGAAGTTCCACACAGGCATGAAGCGCTGTTCACTAAGCTTCCGTATTTCCTCTTCATAAAACTGAATGCGCCTATCAAGTGTATTTCTGATGCATTCCATGATCTTGGCTTCCAAGTCATCCCAGAAATTTGTATCAGGTCCATGAATGTCTAGTTTGCAACATCTATACAAAGCATATTCCAAATAGGTTAGAGAGAAAATTTATTTGGAGTGTTCAAGATCCAGGTTATTTTGAAAAGGAAGAACAAAAATATTAGTTGGATACATTTCTGTCTCTTCTCAAGTCTATCGCATCTCTCTGATTTCACATAACTTTAACATGTTATTTAACTAGATGCTTTTACTGGATGAATACCGTAGAGATCTGAAGAAAATACTAATGAAACTCAAGACAGATAACGGAAAAGGCCACATGCAGTGAAAGTTGGCTGTATGACCTGTCAAAAGAAAGGCTACTTAGTGCCAATATCCATGAGAGGAAGAATGGTAATTATGGTAATTATCTAATTAACCTTCTTATTAGAAACATTACACAACTGTCCTTCATAATGATTTTTAGAAAGAAGATGCACTAATGGTTTCTACTGACTGGAAGAAGTAAGAACAAAGATTGAGATGTGGAGTACGATCCCTGTACCTCTCACAAGATGCACTAATGGTTTCTGTAAGTATAAAATATTCTTCTAATATTTCCCATTTAGTCAATTTATTTGTAAAGAGAGAAATTAAGGACTTGCAAAACAATTTCTGAGATGCATGGGTGGCACTGAATCAGCACACTTGTTAATTGCATCAGAACTCATATAATTTGCAGCAGGGGAACACCTTTCTCTCTTCTTGGAGCTAAACTCAACTTCAAGTTTAGCATATACTTTTTTCGCCATCTTGGTGGACTGATCATTGTGAGATGCTGCTTTAGACACGAACACAATGAACCACTCCCTTTCATCATTTTGAACTATTAACTTTAGGCGTGGCTTGAGAATAGTCTTAAACTCGTCAAGATCCTAACAAGGAAAAAGAATCATCAATTTTTACCATATACAAACACGAAAACTATCTTCAAAATAAAAGAAGCAAAAGTAGAACAAAATATCGGACGTATATTGAGCAGTTTAAGCTAGATAAGGCTGTAAAAAAAAAACTTGACTTATGAAAAATAAAAACTCAAAGGAACATCAAAAGTAGGAAGCACCAAGGTGAAAGCATGTCAGGGTCATGGTCCATTGGCAATGTTAATATTGATTTAAGCATTGGCAATGGCAGAAGAATCTCTTTTTGGAGGGACAACTGATTGGATCATGGTCCATTCAAGAAACTTTTCCAACATTTGTACAGTTTGGCCTCTTTCCCTGAAGTTACACTAGAGGAAGCTTGGGGATACCAAGGCTGCAACCTAAATGTTAGAAGGTTTTTAAATGATTTGGAGATAGAGAGATCTGTTGAATTTTTCAAAAACCTGGAGTTGCTTCACGGTACATACAATAACGATTACCCACTGATATGGAAAGGCAGCAAAAAAAGTCTTCACAGTTAGATTTGCTTGTTGTTCTTTCTAATAGTGGAGGTCAAAGTAAATGGCGTCTTTGGAAGCAAATTTAGGAAACACAAATGCCTTATAATGTGGCTTGCTTCACTTGGTTGGTGGATAAACAAGCTTATCTTATCCATGTGTTCCAGATGCTATCTAGGTCAAGCAGGTATAGAGGGTAATAATCACTTGTTCTTACATAGCGTGGTCCAAATCAACTATGACAGCTTTTCCTTAGCATTATTGAACTCAAATGGAGTATGCCTAGGACTACGAAGGAGCTTTTGGGCTGCTGGAATAGTGTGGGAGGCAGTGTGAGACAGAAGAAATGGCCGAGCTTATATTTGGAGGGTAATATGGATAGGAAGAACTGCAAGATGTTTTGGAGATAGAAGTGGCTCAGTACAAAAGATCAAGATGAATATTATTTAATTATTTCTCTTTTAGTGTAAAGGAAGTAATGTGGATGAAACCGAATCACTGCTAGATGACATAGAACCCAGTAGCTGAGCAGGATACAGTTTTCGCTTCTTCTGTAACTTGTAAATATGATTTCTAGCACTACTTTTGTGTTGATAATTGAAATATTACAGTCTCTTATTTCATATTCTTTCCCACTATACTCTTATCACAACCTCCCTCAAACACTTTTACAAACTATTTACAGTTAATGGGAGACAACTTTCCCCTTCTTGATTTTCGGTTTTCTCAGTCTTACCACCGTTTCATAGTCAATGCAAATAGCATCATCAGTAAATCATATTATTGATATTCTTCATCAAACAAAAAAAAAATCATACTTTTGATATTCCAAAAGGTTTCACAAATTATTGAGTCCACTAGAAGAAAAAATTAATTGTTTACAAACTTTTTCTGCAGAGTGTTACTACTTTAGGATTGGTCACATATTTGCTTTTCTAATTTCATTCATAACGAATAACTACAGCACAAGTATTGGCAGGCCTTTTTTATAAGTATACTGTGAAGACAAATTTTGCAATAAAATGAGGTTCTTGCTACTCTTTTTTTTTTTTTTTTTGAATGGTAACTTTCCTATTATATATATATCCACAAGTTGAACTACTTTAAAGTAGTCCCCCTATCAAAAACAAACTACATCGAAATGCACTCTATCTGAGCTTTTTGTCACAGATAGTCAATTACTTCAAAAGATCTTCTGCCTGACCTAACGTTTCCTGTTTACACCAAAAATAATAAAGAGCTAAACCAATTCCCCCTTTTACTGGAAGTGAAGGTGACTTTGTTGCTGGTCCTCCGTTTTTGTTGCTGGTCCCCCTAGAGTCACAGCAAAGATAAACATGGTATACACTTCATTCGGAATTTGAACTCCTTTACATCTTCTAGAGAAACAAAACTGATTTAAAGATGAGTGTGCTTACTCATATCCTTCCATCATTATAATGAAAATGTTCTTTCCTAATTACTAACAATACTTTTTTATGCGAGTTTGCAGCACCTCTATTGTTCCACCGGGTACCTGCTACCTCCCACCAACACGAGCACCGGATAACTCTATCCACCCATAAGAAATCATGTAATGTATTTTAGGACATTATGTCACACCCTTCGATGCATTATCATTTATAAAACTTGAAATGTATAAAGTGAGACAATTGCATAGAATAAGCTAAGTACATATTTTCTTCTCTTTTCTTTTTTTTATAGGAAAGATGAGTATATGTTATTTTCTCTACGTAAATCTTTTCACTGATCAGTTGCAATACACACCATCATCTCTCAAAATTCTAAACAACAGTATCTTTTATAGCACCAACAACAACTCACTCAAGGCCGTTATATATTGAAGAATGATGCCAAGATAGAATATTCAACTTTAAGAAGTCAAGTATGCTGTCTACCTCACAAGAGACAAGAACCACAGTGGCGTATGGCTCTCGGAACCAAAATAATGATTGCTCTTGAGGAAATCGACTACGAAGTCTTGAATCTGTTGTCAATATGTATTCAGCTGGCAGTTCATCCACAAGCACAGGATTACGGGTCTTGTTATTTAGAAAAGCTCTCTTGAATGGCAAATGGTCTTCAAACCCCTTCTTTACAAGAGGCCATAAATCACTAACATCTTCAACTGCAAAGTAGTTTATTGGAAAAATGAAGTTGAGCAACTGACCCGCACAAGAAAATGCACAATAAATAAAAAGTTTACAAGACAAAAAAGTGATAGTTTGAAGCTCACAGAGCTCCAAATTAAGGTTTATACTCTTGCAGTACTAGTAGAGGCAAAAATGGGCACAAGATATTAGTAGTAACATGTCTCCCCTTCAAAAGAAAAGGAGAGAAATTACTTGTTCAAGTACAGGTACCAGATTTTGATATAGTGCATATGAATAGCACAATTATAGACAATTTTCCAGGCAGGCACTATACTTGATGCAAAGATCAAACTATTATAAAGTTAGAAACTAAATATAGTATACACGTAAAATAAATCACAGCATCAAAGTCGGGAAATTTAACAACCTGCTATAGAATCTCACCACAAACAAAGGTCTTCACATGAGCCTGAAGTAAACAAGCCAAGAATAGTAGCAACTGCTAAAACTACGGCCTTAATAAATAGACATGTTGTACCTTTCCAATATCCAAATTGCACATTACTTCAGTGATGCAGCAACTATTCTAGACAACAATAAACTTACAACCCATAGTTGTACTACATAATTTAAACACAAGCATATCCGATCAACAACTACTCCATCACAAGCTAAATGGATTCTGCTATTTCTCTAAATCCATTTAGCCAATTTCATTTCAATACTAAATAATTTGACTTTTAAGGTAAACTATGAGTTTTAGATGTTCCCTAAATCTCACTCAACCCAACCCTGACTTATGAGTCTCCCCTGACAAATACTGGACCTAATATTAAGTGTAACTACAAAAACAATGTGGTTAATGCAAGCCTAGTTAGTATCACCTACTTAGATCCTTCTAGCTAACTTCACATTGATTTCACTAGATTGCAGGAAAAAGTAAGCAATTTCTCCTTAAATTGGCTATCTATGATCTAAAACTAGGAGACACTGATCCATCACGTTGCTGATATAGTTGAAGCGTACAGAAGTACAATTCAATTTGCCACTACTACGAATTAAACACATGAAGAAAAAACAAGAGCAAATGAAGCTAGGGTTTGTCTGAAATGAAAGTGAGATGTGAGATTTGTTTACCGGCAATGACGACGTGATCGCAAGTAGTTTTAATACTTTGAAATTGAGCTAAGAAGTTCGCCATTACCGATCTGCAGAAACCATATGTGTTGAACTGAGATCGGCAATTTCCAGAGACGAACTAATAATCCTCTTCTCTGATTTGATAATTCCGGCGAACGGAAAAAAAACTAAAAGGGCCTAAAGTTGAGATTTCTGAGACGGTGTGTCAGTGAAGTTTTTTAACTGCTCACTCTACACTGATTTGCTGCTATTCAGTACATTTGCTCCATCTTCTCATTTTCGGATTTTACACTTTGGGTTAGTATGGCTATTGTTTAAACTTTGTAATTTGGCTATTGTTTAAAATTAATAACTAGGCAGTTTTTTGTAATATGGCTATTGTTTAAAATTAATAACTAGGCAGGCTATTGTTTATCATAACGGACAATTACAGTGCATCGCCGTTCAGCCAAAATAATTATAAAAAAAATAGTTATTCATTGTATAGATATATAATTAGTGCATATTTCATGTATAGTCAAACTATATTCAATTTTTGAGTGTACGTAATGTATATTCAGTGTATAGCGCATATATAAGTAATCTACATTGTATAGTTAATATATACTTTCTAAGGTTTTTGACAAATTATATTGTATAGTCATGTATATTTTCTACAATTTTGAGTATTTTTATGTAAATAAAAGAACATTATATTTGTTGTAAATTAATTTATTTATTTTATATATTCGAAATTATCACTTTTATCATATCTAACTTTAAATAAAGAATAGAGATAAAAGAATGATTTGATTAAAGAAGAGGAAACTGCACGAATAACCAATTTTAAAATCACCATTTAAGCTAAATTTGCTGTGTATAAAAATTTGAAAGTTTAGCCAATTTAAAATCAACTTCAAATATATGCAAATAATATTGCATAAAAATTGCATGTGAAGTTTAAAGGCGAACTTTTGAAAGTGCTATTAAATTTTTATTTGGAAGTGACTTATTTAAGATTACAACTAATTTTATGTAATGACATTGAATTAATTTTAAACTATTTTTGAAATATTCTCAAATAAAACTTATTTGCAAAAAGACTTTAAAAAAAAGTCGAAGTTTATATCCATAATTAAGTCTAGATTAATTGCTTTTATTGGATTAAGCTACCATCAAAGTATATTAACAAAATGAATTATGGGTGTGTTTGGACTTTGGTGGGAAGGAAAATATTTCTTTCTTCTCATGTTTAGTAGGTTTAAGTATTTTTCAATTGAATTTATTTTCTTCAAATTCAAAAAAGAAAAAAGACTTCATCCCATAAAATAAGAAAAATATTTCTCAAAATTCTCTTTTACCTCACTTTCTTATCCAACAATCTCGATTTACAACACAACTATTGATTCTGAATTGGAACTAAAGTCCAACCTCAATTCCAAACTTGACTCCTGACTCTTGGCCCAATTTTCAACCCCCGCCTTAAATTAATCAAAGATCTGACTTTTGACCTATCCGACCATATCAACCCAATCAAGCACTTGACTTGAGATCCAACTGGTATTTCTAATCCTAGACCCGACTTTTACCGATTTCTAACATCTTATCCAAGATCCAACTACATGACTCGTGACTCCAGACTCGACCTTAATCATAATTCAACTCTGACTTGAAGCTTAACATGATCCTAACCTCAACTTATGTTCAAGATCGAATCTGGCTCAAAATGGGATCTTTGATTTTTATTTGGAATTAAGGTCAGAATTATGTCTCAAGTTACTGTTAAATCTCAAGTTATAGTTGGGACTAATTGTTTGGTCTCAATTAGGGTTAGACCAAGATCAAGTTGAGGATCAAGTTTTGACGCGTGATATGATTTTGGGTCAATATTAAGATGCAGTTTAACAAGTTACGAATGAAATAGGAGTTCGAGTTTGTGTTAAAGGATGGGTTAGATCAAGATCATATTTGCCTCAAGAATTTTCCAATGAAAACAACTTAGGATATTTTTTATTTTATTTTATTTTAAGTTAGGATATATACTAGTACTAGAAGACTTTCGAGTTTTTGAATGGTTTAAAGGGAAGACAATTATTATTATTGTCTCATAGTATGTGTAGATAAAAGATTGGTAGCTTCCTTGCCCACAATAAATGATCCAAATTATTTGGAAAAAATCCCAATTATTTGATGGCCTAAATCTCTGAACATGACATTCACAGAAAAAAAAAATCAAAAAAATCAAAAATATGACATGGTTTCTTTTTCACAACCACAAAATATGGGAAAGTATTTATGAGCTCATCCATATATCTCTACATAAATAAGTGTGGATGCATCCCCATCGCCAAATCAATAGCCCATCGCCATGTGTCAATCTTCTTTTTATCGTCCTATCTACTTGAACTGTCTGCTTCTGTTTTTGACCAATTACAACCTTTCAAAGCAGGCAACTTTTCCTCGTCTTGCCTACTTGAGCTGCTTAATTATATATTTTTAATTGATCCGACTATAATTTTACAATATTACCCCTGATAAAACATTTTTCCAATTGTTTCAACTGGTGATTTTACTATCTCATTTTTGCAACTATTTCGATTGTGATTTTACTATCTTGCCCCGATAAATTATTTTAAGTCATGTAAAATGAGATATCATATTTTAAATTCAAATTTAGT
>JBCEWC010000345.1:0-61237 GCA_038996855.1 Solanum aculeatissimum | reverse complement strand
ATCAACGCGCGAAGACAAGCTCGGGTGGAGTCGTCACTTCAAAGAGGACCAGGTATGTTTTGGGACATGATGAAAAGACAAGCTATAGTTGACTTCTTGTATGAAACACATATATATAACTTTATAAAAATTAAAGCAACTCGTTTCTCCCTTATTTAAAGTGACAACGTTGTCCAAATTTCCTTTTTCCGCGAGGAAAAAATGGGGCGCGACACTTCTTTTACAAGATGAGGAGGTGAGTAGACAAACAGTACATTATTTTGTGACTTCTATAATTTACAATTTTTCATATGAGTGTATACTAAATTTTGGAAACTTTTCACCTCTGCTCTGTTTTCCTATTTTGTTTAACTTTGTCCTTTTCTGATTGTGTATCAAGCTGTAAATTATGCTGCCTCCATTTCTAGATCTTGTAATTTAAAAAAATTATTCTTTTTGCTATATTCTTGCCCGATTTATATATTGCGACATTAAAATTTCTTTCTCCTCTTCTCATATTTATATCAGGTTTTTATTTCCTAAATATAAAATTACAAGAAATTCAAATTAACGCAATCATATGGAACACTGATATAATATGTTTTGAAAATCAATTGAAACCTTTTCAAATGTATTTAGTATCAGTAGCCCGAGTTAAAGATTCAACTTTTGGGCCTACTACTCCATTCAACAAATTCACCTGGACAATTGATAAAACTGCTATTGTTGAGCCAATTGACAGTCATCCTTCCAGAAAGTCCATTACTACCTCCTACTCGATTAGTTCTTACACCATTTGATGTTTTTTATCAACAAATCAGAGACTCAGAATTTGATAACTATGAAATTCTCATCATCTCTAGCTTAAAATATATTACTTAACTATTACTACAAATCTCTTCTTTTATGCAGATGTTCTTGTACTACTAATTAATGTTGCCCCTCCAAGTTATACAACCAATGGAAAGTAAATACAACAATTTATCATTATGAATACTCAGTAAGTTAACTAACACATATTGGTTACTAAATTTGATGATTGAATTACCTAATACCGCCATTACTACTGGTTACTGCTAATTTACTTGATTTGAGATTATTTATTTTAGTTTGATTTTGTCTTTAGAAGTTTTACAGTTACAAAATTTGGAATAACTTAAGTTTTGAAATTAGTCTTTCAACAATAACACAAATAGTACAAAGCGAAACAATAACAAATATATATACAAGGAATTGTAACAACAACAAGAAGCTGTGATCACCAAAACACATGAAAAGGTAATATTAGATGCCAAAAGCTAAATAGTATATGAATAGGTTAACACTTTGACAGGCACGGTGATAGTATAACCCTTAACTACCTACGATCGATTGATTAATTGGTATATGATAGTTACATACCATATATAACAAAATACTTTATCATTCTGCTATTGTTATTCTTCGTTTACTGGTATTGGTAGTGCCTATTCATACGAAAATGTAACATGCAAGACTCTACAATCTCAAGCTTTTTGTTTTCCTTTTTGTTCAAATGGTTGTTTAAAGGCCGCTGATAATAAAAGAAAAGGTAAATTGATTTGCTGTAAAATTATATTAATAGCTTTTTAATACATTGTTTAAGAGCTATCTGGAAATAGAAATGAAAGGAGAAGTGGTGCAGTATTATAATATATTGACTGCTTCTTTTTTCAAAATAAATTATTAGCTAGTCAAATTTCTTTTTTTAAGTACTTTTGAGTGTATATTTTCCTGCATAAATTTATAAAGATTTTATTTTGAATTTAGTTTTATAGGTTGATGAAATTTTTTAATTTTTACACTGTCAAAATCTAAGGAGAAACAAAATTGTGATCAAAATTGAGATAAATGCTTACCAAAAATTACAAACCCAGTTCATTAGACCCGGTGTTTGTGTTCGGGAAAGATGCAACATGTCTCATGCCTTTGACTATAATTATTGGATTTTTCAGTACTGCTACTATATGAAAGTTCTCAAAGAACTGAACCCAGTTCCTTTCAAGGGTGCATTTGACTGTCAGTTTTAGTTCTTTGTTCAGATGTTCGTGTTACTTTTATGGTGTTATGGGCTTTGCATAAGTAATCAAAAGTCAATTCTGGATCTTTGATAGTGTTGTAAAGTGCTCCTCTACTTTTTGTATCCAAGCTGCTTATCTTTTCTCTGCTTCCCTGTTCCCTTGGTTATCACGCTGACTTAATTTCATTTGTTAGTGAATGGATATGTAGACCACATGGTGACAGTAATAGAGGGTTAATTTTGATAACTTCAAGCACTTGTATTCGGTATGCATTCCTGTGCATCTTGTTTCTTGGCCTTCTTGGTGCTTGCATCTCTGCGCTTTCCTTATAAATTTTAGTTGTTAATACTTCTTCATTTATTTTTAATAACAACTATGTATCTGTTTAACCATGAATGCTAACTTATACATTATATATTTTCTATTCATATCAGAAAAAAGTAAAAAAAACTTACACTTTCAAAAGAATTTGTCACACTGTATGAAAATACTCTTGCACAAAGGCTTAAGAACTATCCCGTCATTTTTTGCTAAAAGGGTGGCAAAATCATCAGCTGGTAAAAAGTTTAACTATTTCATCTTTTTCTTTCATACATAAACATCTAACACAACTAATCCCTGTCCATACAGATTTGTCAAACAAATATAGCACATCAATACTCATCAATCTCACATATCCACAGGCTACAACATTACATGAATGGTAATACACGCACTATAATTTTTTTTTAAATAATTTTTATATTCAAATTATTTATAAAAATCCTCCTCCTGTAGGGCTCAAACAATCCAACGACTCCTCACTGAATATACAACCAAAAGCACCTCTACAATCGGGTCCCTTCTCTTTGTTCCATTTGAAGAAGATCAACATACATATCTGATATTCAAATGCAACCACCGGTAAGAACAACAAAAATTAAAATATATTTACTACTAGAAGAAACAATAATAAATTAGTCAACACATTTCCTAAATTTGATAGGACTAAATATTCTACGTAGACGGTCAACTTACATTAACAAATCAGGACCAACATTTCTACTCCATGGCATGCTCAGATTGTAAAACACCATTCACAAGAAGTTTTTCCTCAAGACCAATCTATTGTATAGATTCTGATCGATCCACCTTGCTCATTCCACGCTATACATTATACTATACATTTGAACTATTTCAAAAATGAAAATCAACCTGCTTCTTAAAAACTAAAAATTTCTCCTTTTTTTGGTATAGACTCCAATTTGACATCATAGTAACATATCACACCGGTTTTACCATAACTTTTATCTCGAATAAAATAGCTAAAAAATATTGGACCTGTCAATACAAAAAGTCCATGACATTTGTCAAGCCAAAAGCATTATTTATTATTAACTTTATAAATAAATCTATGAATATTACTTATTATTAAACTTATCAACAGACAAAATAATCATTACAAATTACTTACTTTTCTCTTTCAGGAACAATCACTACTTTTTGAACAATTGTGCAACCACCTCGGAACAAGAACATACAAAATTCAAATTAAAAAATTGTTCTGCAAGAATAGCGAGACATCAGTGACAAAATTGGCTCTCCTAGATTATGAAGAAAAATAAAATGTCACTCAACCACCACCAACGATCACTTTTGAAACAATAAAACGTAAGATAACAGACATAAGTAATAAATCTTCAAGCAGCAAACTCAAAACAAAAAAGGACTAAAATATATATCTCTTTTCCCCTTTCTCCTCTTCCTTCCTCTTTTTCCTCCTTTTATTCTTCTTTTCTGAGAATTTCTTAAAATCAATAGTCTTTGTATGAATTGATTTCTCCTAGACGACCTGCTTCATATGCATCTGTGTTATTAGGGATAATTTTCAGGGTTCTTCCAACAATAACTGTTTTACTTGCTACTTTACTCGCTTGGATCATAACTTTGATTTTGTTAACTTCTGCTAGAATAATTGATGTGAAACATACCAAGAATAATTTTCAACTTCTTATTAGCTTCTCTACACTTATTTTCAGTCCTCAAACTTGACTTTGAAATCCCCTTGATTCTAGCCTTGGCATTTTGCTATTTCTTATCTTCTACATAAATTTGAGATTCTCTTTTGTGTGATGAAATTACATTAAAATATACTATTGTTACCCTCAATATATTGGAAACAACAAAATTTTTAGTATTATGAACATTATTTGGGATTGTTATTTCTTTGTCATAAATTGCTTCAATTATAATTTTGATTTTGTTAACTTTTGCTACAAAACCCAGAAAGAATGTGATGTTAGAAAGCAAAAAATTGACTCTTCATATTACTAGAATATTTGCTGCTCTTTATACTGTTCTTACTTATTTTGTTCTATGACTTTACCTGAATCTATTTTTTCTACTGCTTATTATGAGTTTACTAAAATAATTTTTCATTTTTACTTTCACGTTGTTTCTTTTCAGAAAGTTTTTGCAGCAAAGTAAATATTAGTTTACTATCATTTTGCTCACACTGCCTTATATCATCACATCTACTATTTTAATAAGGTATACCTCAACAAAACATTAATCTAATTCTTATTATGCTATTCTAACACACATTTCTTTGCAGGTATTTTGTCAACTTCACACACCAAGACAAACTTTTTCATGTAAATATGTACGTTATGCATAGGTAGTGTATAATAATTATCCTTTTGTACAACAAGTATACATGTATAACCTATTGTAATAATCCTTTCATGTACAAATATATAAATATATATAAAGTAATATTATAAGTAATAATATATTGGGCCTGTACGTGCATGGGCTACCGCATCTAGTATAGAGAGAAACAAACGTTTATTCAAATTATTAAAAAATATGGATAGACAGTTATCATATACATCATTTCCAAATAGTGGTTAATCTTTATTTTGGCTACTCAGTAATTTTAATAATCTTATCTGATTATTCAAATCAAATTATGTGCCAAAAAAATTTGAATACATGTGCCAGAGAAAAATATGCATTCACGTAGTATTAGAAGCAATATTTTGGTAATCTCATTTTTACTATTGGCACGCGCAAAAATAAAAATAAATTGAGTGCACTAAAATTTTCACTATACCTAAGATTTGTATATACAAGAGCCTGCTCAAAAGGCCTATAGACACCAAATAAAATGATTATTGTCCACAAAATAGCAGGACTAAATGTAATGTGATTCTTTCCTGCAAAACATCACAAGACAGCTATGCACAAGCTCTAACAAATATAAGAACCTTCATAACATTAGAAGCACCAACTCAAACAGTTTAGATAAATAAAAAAATTTGGAAAGACACTCAAAAATTTAATTTCCATAGAGTTTGTACCTCACTAGAAGAACTTTCACTTATTACTTTTCTATATCAAGTTCACAGGAACTGCAAAAATCTTGCTTTTCCTCACTAGATTAAAAATAAAAAAAATTCAAGAACAAAAGGGTCGTAGAACTGCAAAAATCATTGTTGTCGTACTCCGTTTGAGGCAGAGGAGATCAACTCTATGCTACTAGAATTTGGATGTGCAAGAGAAACTTCAATATCTTTTTCATCGGAAGAATCTACATATTTAAGATATTGTTCAATATCTCTAGTATCTGAGCTCCCAAATTTACTAAGATGCCATATTCCACTTGATTTATGCCTTCTTTCACTAATTGCAATGGAAATGTCATTCGGGAAAAGGTCTCTCAGTACAAAGGCATAGATGATAGTTGTGACAAGCAGCGCGGTTACTGTGAGTGTAGCAAGAGAGCAAAGTATGACAACTAGACACTTTGTCACAGTGTTGGTAACTACTGCTGAGTACCTGATGGTAGCAATAGCAGCTCCGGTCATGGGGAAAGTATACGCCCACCAAGTCAAAGAAAACCTGAAGTTAACAAATGTCACAAGCTTTTTGAAATAAAGACAAAGATGATGAGGAATAAGAGAGGTTTTACAGGACAAAGGCAAATTACACATACCTGATGCCTCTGAAGAAATTAATACGAACAGCCTGTAAAGGGACAAGAATAAAGGATTAGCGTAACACTTGAATGCCAAAACATTTTGAGAACTATAGCAAGCAACATGATTCTCGTTAAGATCAGAAACTCGATATCACATCTTATATCTTCAATTCTCTATCAATATTGAGATAATCCTCCTAGTATGAACTCAACAGTAGCCTAAAACTTATACCTAGACTATAAAAACTGGTTTCATCATTATCTGCATTACGATAGACAGAGAGGGCGTTAAAGTGTTAGGGATACAAACGAACCATGTTAAGAGTTTGTTAAGCCTCATGTTACCTATCACGTCATTGGTAATTTGTAGAACTTGATATCAGAATTGAAAATCTGAAATATATAGAATCTCTTAATAGATAAGAGAAGCATCAGAGGACCCTTTCTAGGAAAAGCAGCGAGCCTTCTTGAAGAACACAATTCATTCTTAAGGTGTTCTTGTTTCTCTTTATAGGAGTCTGAAATGCATTCTCACACAGAGTATAGCTTGTAGCTACAAATACGTACCTTGACAAATAATTACAGATGCTGTTATATTCTTAGCTGAACTGAAAGGTTATGATGTATTTGAATGCTAAATCTGCCTAGCATAATGACTTACCAGTGAGAAATAAAGGAACAAGGCGATGAAATAAGAAATCCGAGATCCATAATCAAAGGACCCTTGGATTGTTGCCCATGCCATAGAAGCAACACTAGGTGCAGCAACAAATAGAAAGAAGACTGGGTGAAGATCCTTTGGCAGCGTCTCGTTTGTTGGAAGTCTTTGGTAAAGAGTCACAAACAGGACAACATAATGAGCCAATCCAACAGCATAGAAGAATATCGGGCCTTCTTTTAGTCCCATGGATGCGCCAAGCAAAGCACCAACAAAATTTCCAACAACGGAGAGATGATTTACAGGATTGGCAACCTTTGAGAGCCTTCGTTGTCCTCCAGACATCCATTGTCCGTAGATCTTCAGCTCTAAGCAAAAGATTGGGGTCATAAGAAAGTACCATAAAGCCGTGGGCAGGGTTTTAGTAACTGATTGTGGAACTCCTAGTGCTAAGAATAGAAGTGATATCCAGGGAGCAAAGAAGAAGTTAACACGGATGGGGTGATAGTACTCCCGACGAACTGCTTCAAAGTAGAAAATGATTTTCAAAGCGTAGGTGAAAGCAACAATGGCCATAAGGGCCACGGATATGCACCAAAGGACAAGATTTATGTTCAAGCTTATGTGGAGGAATTTTGTTGAGGAAGAAGTGGCCAGAGCCTTCCACATAATAGCTTGGCTAGTAACACCAAGACAAATACCAAAGCAAGAAATCGGGTATCGAAGAAGGAAAGGCCATTTCTTGTCCTCCGGAAGAATACTTTGCTCAGAAGCCTGTAGAGAAAAAGACGTGTTACCAACATTACCTTCTTGATCTCCGACTAAAAAGGAAAGAAAGATAAAAGCCATTTCATCGTTTAAGTAGAGAAATGTGTATCTCAAAAGCATCAGTTTAGCAAATATTGGTATTATCTTTTAAGAGACATTAATTCAATTTTTGATTTAGGCATGTAACAGACCCTAAAATGCTTTTCATTTTTCACTTTGTTTGCCAATGTTTTCTTGAAAGATTCAAACTGCAAGTGCATTGATAATTGCATGATCCACATGTTAGTAATCCTTAAAAGTTACAATCTTCATTTGAAGCAAGTTACTCCAGAACCACTAAAATGGAAGGATGAAACCAAAGAGAAAATCTTACGCGTAGAGTATCCAACTCTGGTCCCTCCAAGGCATCAAAATATCGATGTACAGGAATATTTTCTATGTCTGCAGTCGGTCGAGAGTTTGACTCTTGCTGTCCCTCCACATTCTTTCCGCGCATATTTGAAATTTGTCTCTCAAGTTTACCAGACCATGTTTTGAATGAGTCAAACCTTGAATCCCTTTGCTTAATGATCTTGGGATTCCTTGATGGAAAGTCTGAATAGCTGAGAAGTTTCCCCATAGCAGGTGTCTCAGGAAATGCAGTATGTCTTGGCATTGGCTGAGAAAAAAACTTGACTTTTTTAATATGTCTGGTACTATCATCGGTTGATGTAGTCGCGGAATCAGAAGACTCGATATTGCTGAGTATAATCTCATTATTATCACTGAAAACAACTCTTTTTTGAATTGGTGGTGAGTAAGCTGCCAAAGGAGAGGGTGGCATGCTAATGGAAACTGAATGCTTCCTTTCATGCTGTCGTTCAGTAGCAGCTTCAGTTTCCTACAAATATCAATAGAGAGTATTAGGCCAGTGAAATGTCACACACACTATTACTGAGTAACATCAAAATTGATTTACACTCTAGTGGCATTATGGAATTCGAGAATGGTCCATCCCACCAAAATGGATATATATTACCCAGACAAATATTCATTTCTAGATTTTCTTTGCTCGATTAAAAATATTTCACAGGCTAGTTTAGTTTATCCTCATTAAAGGAGAAAGAGTCTTGACTGGTAGTTCTGTTACAAAAAAAGTTTGAGATAGCAACTATTGACCTCAAGAGAGTCTAAAAATCAGTCCTTTAAGGTAATTTCTGATGATGTCTATGACTTTGATGTATAGCAGGCACATCTTGACTCATAACGAACCAGAAAGTTGAGACTGCTAGAAAGTAAAACCATACAAGCTTAGTCGAGTGGTCACGCGTACATCCTCTAGATTATGAATTGTAAGCATAGTAAAAGGCACAAACAATTGCAGGATATCTAGATTGTTGATAGAATGAATTACAAATGAAGAATGCAGCATATGACCACTTGTCAAGAATTACTTAGAAGAATGACTTACCAGGACAGGTGAGTTCCCAAAACTAGATCCTGTTTGCTCAAGCTGCTTATTACTATGATCATTATCTACTATGATATCAAAGTCGTCCATTTCATCTGAAATAAATTTGATAAGGGGTGGAAGTACTTCCGTAGCAGAATTAGTTATTTCACTCGTTTCCATGGCTATACTGCAGGATCTGCAAGCGACAATAATCTTATTAATAGGTATGTGCTACAAACACAGGAATTAATTGAAATGAACCACAGTATTTAGACTGAATGAGGCTCTATCTTGTAGCACCAAAGGATCTAATTTTTCTCTGAAAGATCGACTGAGGTCAACTAGTAATAACCAAGATTGAGAGAAAAACACAGACACATGAAGCATTATAAATAGGATGATTCATGCTTACTTCTTGCAAGCACACATCATATTTGGTATGGATACAGCTGCCATGTATGAAAATAATATCCTTTCTTTGTAAAAATAAATAAATGCAGACAGTATGAAACCAAGAAAGGTCAAGAGATTAGGATTTAAATGTTATATGGTAGGTCCAAAAATGAAAATAGCGTCTACATGCTTGATATTTGTCCTCCATTCTCTTGACACATGACTTCTAATAAACACAACACAATATGTATTTGTTGATTAATTTATCCTTTATCATAACTTTTGGGTTCCAACCTTGAAAACCAAAAATATTTCACTTACGTAAATGAATCTGAATTAGTCCAACATATGACAAAGGTACTAAATAAATTCTGAACAAACATCACACAAGACTGTGAGACAGAGAGAGATGAACCAAATATAGTAATAGCGTGTCTTTTAGTAAGTAAAATAAATTAAGTCAATTTCAATAGAGAGAGTTTTGGGTGCCCACTCATATCTCATTTTATTAACAGAAACACAACGGAGGTTCTCGACAGAATAATTTATTCTAGAATTCTCCAAAAAGTCACATTTTATATGACACCGTTTAAGTTGACATGATGTCTAAAAAAAAAAAAAATTTTTAAAATTTGTGGTCTGAAACAATACTTAGATATTTATGTGGCTGAAAATCATTTCACTAAGACTAAAAAAAAATTTTTACAGTTAAATTATTTCTAGTTATAATAAGATAATATCCTTTTAAAAATAAATTAAAAAGAAAGAGTGCCCATAAAATAAGATATAATATAACCACACTAATTGATTGATATTCCAAAATATTTTTCAGTTTCATATAAAATACACACACATAGAAACTGATATGATATAAAACTCGAGGCTTGTAATGATATATACTCTTTTAGCTGTATTAAAAACTATAGGTAGGTGAAGAAAGAGAAAAATACATAAGGAATTCAAAAGTCAAAACCAAATTATATTGAAATTATTATTTATATAATTAAAAAAAAATAAACGGGCAGCAATTAGGGAAAGCATCTTCGAGCCGTCGATTAAATGACTGCCTAGCACTAATTATATTCAAAACCATTAAAAAGTGTACATCATTAGGTCAAACACGACAATATATGTATATAATTGTTTACAAGTAGGAAAAATTGGAAGAATATATTGTTTAGGACTACAGCAAAGTATTCAGCATTTATAAATTTCTAATACACAGAAGAGGCTAAGGGGCAACTGAACCAGCCAGCTGTTAGATGATAGGCATGTTTTAGATGGTTGTTTAGTGATGTGTCTGCGTTAGATGTTTGATTTTAAAATTTTTTAGATGCTTAGGAGCCGTCGAAGCAGTTAGTTGTTGGACGATATGTTTGCTTCAGGAGAAAGTTGTCCATTGTCATGCATGCTTCAACTGCTTGATTTTAAATTTTTTTTAAAAATAAATAAAAAATTTAATTGATTATCAAAATTAATCTATCGACGTCACATAAAAGGGGACAGAAGAAATAACATGCATTATTTAATTAGGAAACTACGTAAAAATTACCATGAATTTAGATGAATATAAAAAATACTATAAATCATGACATTTGACAACTACAGTTTTTTTTAAAAACAAATATAAAATTTAATTGATTGTTGAAATTAATCTATCGGTGTCACATAAAAGGGGACAAAAAAATAACATATATTATTTAATTAGAAAATTACGTAAAAATTACCATAAATCTAAATAATTAACAATAGTAATATATCTATATATGAAAATTAAATAAAAAAATACTATAAATCACAAGAATTGACAATTTAAAATATTTAAAAGACATACAAAAAGTTCAATTAACACTCAAATCAGTGTCACATAAATAAGGATAGATGGATAACATATGCTATGTAAAAATGATATAACGTAATATAAATTATAATAATTTAAAAAAAAGTGTAAAAGACATAAGAAAATTGAATTTTGAAATTTTATCAGTGCTACATATATTGGAACAAGAGGAATAACATATTTTATTTAAAAATTATGTAAAAAAGCACTATAATTTATAATAATTAATAATTTAAAATATCTAAAAATCATATTAAAATTTAATTGACTTTCTAAATTTTATCTATATCATATAAATTGAAACCCAAAAATAATAAACATTGGGTCTGTGCTGACGCGGACGCCGATGTTTAGTACTCCTAATATACAACGTAGCTGTCATGAAAGCATACATAACACACCAATTAGATGTTTTTCTTTTCAACAATTTTTTTTTTTTTTTACTTCTTCGGGAGAGTTTTCACTTTTTTGTTTTTTAATGACTCAAATTCATAATCTTAGAGTCATTCAACTAAATTATCTTGAAGTTATAATCCATGGACTAATTTATTCATCTGGAGATGGAATAAAATAATCTCAATTTTTATGTGATATCCTACCCTCCCCCACCTCTCTTGTCCAATCAGATGCAGTTCATTAGGACAATCACTACTTTTAACTAATTTTTGCATGGACTATATAATTAAGAGTTAATTTCTATAAGTCGATTGTATAAAGAATATCCTTTACACTATCAATTGCTTAAAGGAATACTATAATAACAAATTTGTAAAATGAGACAGATAACTTATTATAACAATATTATTTAGCTTTTTATAAACTTTTTTAGTCTTATATCTTTTTTGCAAAAAAATATTTTTATTTTTACACATAAGAAATTTGAAAAAAATTATTTTATTTTATTTAAATTATAAGAGGACAAAAGATGTCATTTTTTTTCTTCTTCTATTTTAATGTGTACATTTTCTTGAAAATGCATCAAAAAACCAATATTGAAGCAGACTTTAAATTAATTAAAGATGAAGAATTCGTCGAAAAATAAGTTTGTACAATGAATCCAGTGTAATTTAGTCGTAGGAATCGCATTTCTTTCGCCGTAATTTACTTTAAAATGTATAAATTAAATCTTTGAAATGTTATTAATTATAAAGTAAATAACCAAATAATAGCAATGGCAAGATGGTTCCTTAGGGTCATCGACGACTTTTTTTGAAGCAACTCATTGACTCCGCAGTAACTATAACTTTTTATAGTCACAAAAATATTAATGGCATATTTAAAATTATAATTAATTTTTTTATATAGTTAATCCTAATGGGATCTTAGCTGTAGAGGAGCTGCAATTTAAGTAGGGAAAACATGTTGTAGGTAAGTTAAACACGCAAATACAGGTGTATGCTTTAGAAAAATAAAATAAATAAACGTTGAGTTGGTAATGGGAATCAGAGAACAAGAAGGTAGAATTTCGAAAGTCAAAACAAAATTAGAGGCGGATATATATAGTTTGGTAGCTACACGTTCAATTTAATCCAGTTGGTTTTATGCCAATTACAAGAAAAGATAAAGAAAGCTTTATCTTAAATCTCCGATAGGAATGAAACAGAAAATATATTTTTATATGCAAATGGTAATGAATTCTTGAACTATTTGCAATGTAGTGTTTAAAAGCGGAGTTTATCTAATCGAAGAATACCTTTATACGATGACCAAAGCCTAACAATGGGCAGGCTGGAAGCAGTAGAACTGACTAAGTAATATTTGAATACAATACTCCTAATTTTTGAGGCTTTTTTTCAATGTTTAAAGTTCAAAGAGAATATTTCAAGTAATATATTGGGGAGATATGAAAATTTGGATGTGAATTTTGAATTGAAATAGTAAATGTATGGACATCTAATTATATTTATATCCGATTTTCATGGTCCTAAAGCACGGGATTATGTTTCTTCTAAAAGAAGATAGTATATCAAATTGGATCAATTTAATTTGTATGTAGAACCACTAATCCATATTGATTAGTAAGAATCTGTTGAATTTTCATCCTTGTTAATTCAACAAACAAGTTAAAATATTCATGAATGTATTATGTTCTTCCTATATCTAACAAGTACAAAGTGGCAAAGAGGGCAGCTTTGAACTAGATATCAGAGTTATGGGCAAATCAGATGCTTCTGGCTCTGCTTGGATTGTCATTCAATGGGAAAGTTATAGGAACAAAATGAAACAAGTTATCAAATCATATGAAAAAGAGAAATTTTGGTTAGTACATTGGAATACACAATCACCAATATGACAAGTGGTACACACACGATCAAAAGGTTAAGAGGTGACTTTTGATGTCACAATCACCTACTGCTCAATAGCTTTGTCAACAATCTTCTATGATGGACCACATGTCTCTATCTTCATTCAAATAGAAATAGACCACTATCTACTTCCTAATATCTAACGACCTCTCATCAGTCGTATAATAGTTTTACTACTAGCTTTACCATATTTGTTTCCTGTTTGAAACTATCACAAATTAAATTACATTTTTCAGTGATAAGTTTACCGCTAGAAACGCAAAAAATTGAAACCAAGCTTACATTTCAAGCCAGATTTGAAGATACCTCAATCTCGTTGGATTGATCAGCTAAAGTTGTTTCCTCTCTTTAACTGCCATTTTGATTTTGATATAGAGATTTAATTTTAATTTGACGTATCAAATAACCTCTTGTTAATTTCATCTCATGATCAAAGATTTAAGAACCTTCAACTACGTACATTACGCTGACCATTTTGTGAGAATTTCACTTATTGATTCTGAAAAATGTCAAATGTTGCTAATAATCTATCCTGCAGCCAATCTTAGGAAACCAACATGTGTTTCAACTTGGAGTAAGTGAAAATTTGTTTTTCCTTGATCATCATTCAGTACAAGGGCCGAAAACTCCATTTGAATTTGGCAAAGCAGTCCATGACTGCCATAGATCATACAGCAGTCTTCCACAATTTAACTAGAAAGGAAGCCAAAACTAAATGTGGAAGTCAAAGCTACCTTACAAAATGCCATACTCATTTAAATGTAAATCACGTGATAAAGCAAAGCCAGTAACTAAAGGGCTCTAACAAAGGGAGCTGCAACATCTGGAAAACTCCAATATGAACACACAGTGACACCACTTACTAGTCTCTATTCAAGCTTTTTGCCTTTTAGTGGACCTCTTGGAATTTTGCTAAGAACATTGGCGTCAAAAACAGCATAATGCTTCTTGATCTCTACCTCTGCCTTCTCAGCAAAGGCATCGACCTTGTCCTCATACTTCTCATAGAGCACAGGAACAGTATGTAGTAACACAAAAACTGCATGCAGAGAAAAAGGGAGATGCAAATCAGAATCAAAGAAGCAAATAGTGTGGTCCAGTCAGAATTAAAAACTGCAAGTCTCAGTTAGCAAAATTAAAATTAATTAATTACCTATGTAAAACAAGGTGAGGAAGTTCCAGATGTTACCCAATATAGAAACTACCCACAAGCCAACAATGACCTGCATATACAATGTCAAATATTTAACATCAACACTGTGAGAAACATGAAACTAAAAGAGGTAAACCAGTGGGAGAAACTTGAGTCTTAAAGCAACTATCAAACTGTGGACTTCAGATATAAAGCTAGATGCACATACAACAAGAAATCTCTTCAAGTCTTTCCCAGATGCAACATCCCGTAGGATCTGAAGGGCCCTATTGATTTCAATCCTCAATGCGGAGGCAACACCAAGGACAATATCCTTAGGCAGAATGACTTCTGGAACTTGAGGTGGAGCCCTGGTGCATAACTTTCAATATGAATCTTCATGTAAATATTAGATGGACAAATAAATGATGACTACAAAAATATACATACGTGTTGATGAACGCGGATGCATTGGACCACAGGAAAAGTGCTGCTATGGCAACAATTAGAATATGGCAAACAAGTGTGAGCAAGTGGTATTCAAGCAGCTCAAAAAGCACCCAGATAACAGTGGCAAAACCAAGCACGCCAGCTGTAACTTTCTTGTCCCGCCATAGAAAAATGTCAGCGGCTGTCATTCAAAGGGAATTCTTAGTATATAAATATCAACAAGAAAATACAGAAAGACAAGGTTTCTGTAAAAGCACACAGATTTGGTTGACATTGAAGTTCTACAAATTCATTTAGAAAGCCTAGCAAGAGATATTGGAGCATAGAAGATAAAGGAGCCAGGCTTTCCAAGCTAAAGCAAAATAAACAAGTCATTATAGTAAAACTTAAACTTCACAAAGTCTAACTATGTCTTACAGGACGAATCAAACTCAGGCAGTATGCCTTTAAATCCCAATCCCAATTGAGAAAAAAGTGGGTGCAGAAAAGAAAAAGCCCCGTCCTTTTAAAGTCCTTCGTGTATAAATTCAATTCTTCAGTGGGAAATTACTTAGCCCTCAAATATTTCCAATGGGTAGGGGTCTCACAAAGTTCCCAGATATTTTGATGAAGCTATCATACTGCCTTCAAGTTTCTGACACTCTCATCCTTGGCCTTTCCTTTTGCCAATACAAAACCATGTTGTGCAGTCAAGACTTGCGTACTATATATTCTTTTATTCTAAAGAAAATTCAAATCTTAAGTTGCTACAATCCTTTGCCTAGATTTTCTTTTCTAGTCCAATGTTTGCAACAATGAAAATTGCAAAGAGAAGTCATGCGTATGAAATATCCAAGAACATCTTTGTTGATGAAAACCTCTTTAAAAACAAACAGTTCCATTTTGAACAAAAGAACGTTTTGTGTCACTATGGAACACTGCAATTAAATAACCTTAGGAAAAGTATCCAAATTACTTTAATGAAACTCAAATTGGTAATATCAGCATAATCAAAACGAAACCTAACAAAGGCGGACAGACGAAATTGTGGGACTAATTAATCAACAGGAACTTTAGAGACAAAGAGATTTATATGGAAAACGCTATCGACTAGATTTAAAAAAGAAATATTGGTCCTATATTCAAACAAGGTTGATTTTCAGAATGTGGAAGTAAATAAATGATTAAACTGATGTGTTTGGAATATATATATATATAAATGAATCAAAATCACAAACATTTTGAATAACCTACATATATCTTCAGATAAACAAACATACTAGTATCTGTATTTAAAATATTGAGAGAGATTTGAGTAATGTACGTTTTCCACCGCCTAGAACTTTGTGGACGGGCTTTTCTCTACCGAAAAGGCGGTAGATCTTAGTCTTGACGGCGTCAACCGGTGATTTTTTGCTCTTGTCGTCTTCAGAATCTGACGAAGAATCGTGGGCGTAAAACTTATCGCTGACCTTGTCCATCACGGAATCAACAAATGATTCGTTCTCGCCGGCGTGATCAGCCATCGCGTTGACCTCCGATCTCAGAACGGTTAGCCGGCGGCAATGGGGATGTGTTTTGCTGTTACGAAAGGGCGCTTTTCGAGTGCGAGAGATTTTCCTGTCGCTCCAATATGAGTGGGAAGGATGAAATATCAAAACGCTTTAAATATGAGGAATTTCGAACGTGGGACTCCCTCCCGAACCAACTGGCTCGTAAATAACGCAAATCAATGAACGAAAATTATTTTTTTGTGTTTCACGAGATTGATTGGACATTCTTATTGTAATTGTAATGGTAGAAAATTACTCTCTTTTCAAATAGTACTAAGTTTTAGTAGGTAAATAAATGCAGAGGAAGATATGTAATTACTCACTCGCGCAAGATATTTGCACTGAATCATGTAAATTTACTGGTGAGATGCATCTTAATTAACTTTAATTAAATGTTAAAATTTAGTGCAGGCACTCCACTTTTATTTGTCAAGGGATAATTATTTCTACTCAGTCATTTATCAATATTTTTTGTGCTACTAAATGAATAAGTGAAAAATGAAGAGATAAAATATCTCTTAGGTATATTTATTGACTTGATATAAATCCTAATATCCATAACTTTTTACCTTTTATTCCACTTGTTTTGTGGTAGGATTAATGAGACAACGATTTGAGACCTTCGGGGAAAGGCTTTCTTTGCGGCGTCAAGATGCCGTTTTCTTCAAGTTATAATACCATTTAGTAAATGTGCCGTAACAGAGTCTTTTACTTCCTATAATAATACACACTTATTTTTTTCTTTGTTGAATCACACCACTTACGAACATCAATAATATTTTTATGATGATGCTTCTCCATTATTATTAGTATGAAAAGATTTATCACTAGTAGAGTATTATTATTTGATGCAATGCCATGATCCCAAATTCCAATAACGATTTTTGCAACAACGATTTTAAAGAGATAATTGTCATAAATATACTTAAACAAATCTTTATCGATGATGTGAATTCATACTTAAATTATCACTTATTACTCTGAGAAACACATTTCTATTTCTTATTCCACTCTCACCTTGTGTGTACTACATTCTCTCTTTTATTTTTTTTAAAAAGTCACATTACACTTTACATGGACAAAATATTCCACCTTGATAAAAAATAAATAAATTATAGTATTAGTTAAAATTAAATATTAGAGTATCATTATTTCAAAAAAATATTATAAAATAAAATATTAAATATTTTTTCTTACCCCACCTCATCATTTCCTCACACCGTACCCCATCCCCGCACCTCCGAACCAACCAATGTTTTTTCTTTTTTTTAAAAATATAAATTTATTTTAAAAAATTCTTACTTTATCTCCCCTCGCCCCCCAAATAATAATTTAGATATTATTTTAATAATTTTTTTAGAAAAAATAATTCTATGCTACCCACCTAATCCTCCGTCTTTATTTCTTTTCATTTTAGAAAATTATTTTTTATTTGCCGCAAAATTTTTTAAAAATTTTTATTTCTATTATATTCGATACACAAGTAGAAAAATATTTTTCTAAGAATATGTGTACATATCTATAAAAAAAGATAAAAATAAATTAGGAAGCGGAGGGTTAGAAGCACGTGGGATAGAATTTTATTTATTTAAAAAATATCAACTTTTTAAAGTAGGAGTGGAGTCTGAAGTTTGAACTTTTTAAAAATATTTTATAAAAGATATTCAAAAAATAAAAGGGTGGGGATTGTTGGGAGGGGGGGGGGGGACAGTGGAGTAGGTGAAAAAATATTTTAAATTTTATTTTTTAAAAAAATAATATTTTTTGGAAGAATATGTATACTTTAATCTTTAACTTTTAACTAATATTAATAGTTTATTTAATTTTTGTCAATATGAAGTATTTTATTCATGTGACATGCCATGTAGCAAGGCTTTTTCCAATAAAAGAAAGAGTACATTAAACAAAACCACTCAGATGTCTTTCTCAAAACTTATAAGTGATAGTTTAAGCATGAAACTTACACTCTCAATAATTTAGATATGAAAATTAAAAAAAAAACTAAGATAGTTTATATGTGTTTTTTATACTTATCTCATTATTAAATACATGCAAACGAAAATATTATAGTTCTACCATTTAAACATGAAACTCACACTCCCAATAGTTTAGATATGAAACAAAAAAAAAGGGATAATTTAGATGTGTTTTTTATACTTATCTCTTTATTAAATACATGTGGACAACAAAATTATAGTTCTTCCATAATGCAAATATATGTGCACTAATTAATGTCCAACTACAAATGATGCAGTCAGATGAAAGGTCAATGAGTGACTAGGACAAGTTAATTAAGGATGACAAAAAAGTCTTGAAAATTAAAAATAGTGACAAGAGTTTTAAGTATTGAGGGTAGGTGACAACTTTATGATTAATAATTAATGAGCTTTACCACTTTTTCAACAAATCCTCAAGTTTTTTTTTCACTTTGATCCAACCTTATTAACCCTAATATATTAAAAAGAAAGAGAAAAAGTTATGCAACCTCCTCTTCAAACCAACAACCATATTAACACTATTTTGTGCAACCTCTTCCTCCTTCTCCTCCTCGACTTTTTCCTCATCTTTTTCTTCTTCTTCCTCCTTCTCCTCTTCTTCTTCTTCCTCCTCTTCTTCTTCCTCCTCTTCTTCCTCTTCCTCTCCTTCTTCCTCTTCTTCTTCTTCCTCTTCCTCCTCTTCCTCTTCCTCCTCTTCTTCCTCTTCTTCTTCCTCCTCCTCTTCCACCTATTCTTCTCCTCCTCTTCCTCTTCGTCTTCATCTTCCTTCTCTTCTTCTTCCTCCTCTTCTTCCTCTTCCTCTTCCTCTTCTTCTTCTTCCTCCTCCTTCTCTTCCTCCTCTTCCTATTCTTCCTCCTCTTCTTCCTCTTCTTCCTCCTCCTCTTCCACCTCTTCTTCTTCATCCTCTTCCTCCTCTTCCTCTTCGTCTTCGTCTTCCTCCTCTTTCTCTTCGTATTCTTCCTCTTCTTATTCTTCTTCCTCTTCCTCTTCTTCTTCTTCTTCTTCCTATTCTTCTTCCTATTCTTCTTCCTTTTCTTCTTGTTCCTCTTCTTCCTCTTCCTCTTCTTCGTCCTCTCCTTCCTCTTATTCTTCGTTTTCTTCTTTTCTTCATCTTCTTTGTATTCCTATTCCTCTTCTTCTTCGTCTTCTTCGTCTTCCTATTCCTCCTCCTCTTCCTCCTCCTTCTCATCCTCCTCCTCGTCCTCCACCTTTCCCTCCCTTTCCTCCTCCTCTGACACCTCCTACTCCTTCTTCTTTTTCTTCTCCTTTTCCTTCTGCTTCTCCTTCTCCTTCTCTTTCTCCTTCTCCTTCTTCTTCTTCTTCTTCTCCTTCTCTTTCTCCTTCTTCTTCTCTTTCTTCTTCTTCTTCTCCTCCTTCTTCTTCTTCTCCTCCTTCTTCTTCTTCTCCTCCTTCTTCTCCTTCTCCTCCTTCTCCTCCTTCTCCTCCTTCTTCTGCTGCTTCTCCTCCTCCTCCTCCTCCTCCTCCTCCTCCTCCTTCTTCTCCTTCATCATCATCACCATCATCATCATCATCTTCATCTTCTTCTTCTTCTTCCTCTTCTTCTTCTTCTTATCCTTCTCCTTCCTCTTCTTCTTATCCTTCTCCTTCCTCTTCTTCTTCTCCTTCTCCTTCTCCTTCTCCTTCTCCTCCTCCTCCTTCTTTTTCTTCTTCTTCTTCTCCTTCGCCTTCTTTTTCTTCTTCTTCTTCGTATCCTTCTCTTTCCTCTTCTTCTTCTTCTCCTTCTTCTTCTACTTCTCCTTCGCCTTCTTCTTCTCCTTCTCCTCTTCCTCCTCCTCCTCCTCCTTCTCCTCCTCTTTCTCCTTCTCTTTCTCCTTCTCCTTCTTCGCCTCCTTCTCCTCCTTCTTCTCCTCCTTCTTCTCCTTGTTCTTCTCCTTCTTCTTCTTCTTCTTCTTCTTCTTCTTCTTCTTCTTCTTCTTCTTCTTCTCCTCTCTTCCTCCTTCTTTTTCTTCTTCTTCTTCCACCTCCTTCTTCTTCCTCCTCCTCCTCCTCTTGGTATTATTATTATTTCTTTTGGTTGTTGTTGCTAGTGTGTTAGAAAGAAGAAAGAGAGGATATAAGCTCTTTTTTCTGATTTGTTTTTGGATTTGATAAATGTTTTTTAAATTTCGTCAATTTGATATTAAATTTCATTGTTGTATCACTGGGCATTGCTTGTGAGGTAATTTTCGATCATTTTGATAAGTCAATACTATTATTTTGTGTGTACTGCTCAATTGAGTTTTATCTACTACTCGTGCGGTGATTTTACTATTCGTTGTTGTATCACTAGGCAACAGTTGAACACCTATAATAGTTGTTGAAGTACATTCAAAGTTTTGATAGAAAATTATGGATGTAAAAATTCTCTTTTCTCTCTCCTAAAAATCGACCACTGGCCGTCACCTACTGAGGGTGGACAGGGATTTACTTTTATTTTGGATCAATTTCTAACTTTACACAATTCTCCAATGTCACAAGTGACTAGGGAGCTCGGCGAGAAAGGAAAGGAAAAATATGCAGACCTTTTAAAACTTAACTTATCTGGAGATTCTCATAATAAAGTATCAATCAATATTAAGCAACCTACATTTAATAATGGAATTCCCCACGTATCGTGGACTGATAAAGAGGTTAGGAGTATGAACATTGCTGAAAATTTACAATTTGCAGTGATTGGTAAATTTACATATGGATGGCCAAACTTAGTAGAATTGTTAAAGATATTGACTTCTCAATGTAATATAATAGGAGAATGTTAGATTGGTTTACTGAGACAGAGGCATATTCTAATCAGATTTGATCTTTTGAAGGACTTTGTTACCATGATGTCGAAGCCCTCATATCAGATTGTAGATAAAAATGGGATATACTACCCGATGAGGACATTGATCTATAATGACAAATTTTCAATTGAATCAGAAATAACACAAGCTATGACTTAGATATCCTTTTCGAATCTTCTACCTACTTTCTTTGGGAAAGAGGGTATTTTCTCTTTAGCGACAAACATTGGCAAAACTATCTAGTTGGATGTTGCAACTCTTAATAAGACTCATCCTAGTTTTGCGAGGGTTAAAATTCAAGTTGATTTACTTAGTGAATTGCCAAAATTTATGGAAATTGAAATCATGGGAAAAAGGGATGATTCATCTAGAGTAATGAAGATAGGAGTGGAATATGATATTCTTCCTAAATATTGCAAGAGATGTAGAATTCAAGGTCATAATTAGAAAGAATATAGAGTCTTACATCCTGAGTTGAGGAAGCACAATCATAAAAGAGTAGAGGAAGGTAAAGGTAAGAAGGCACACAATCTGCCACATCATAATGCTGCTAAATGGTAACCTACAAATAGAAGGTTACAAGAAATGCTAATAAGAAAGTTACCACAAAAGGAATAAGGGTGGTTGAGGATCCGAGTCCTATTGACAATCCTATCAGTTTAATTCAAAACTATGAAGCAGATAATATTGGAGGGGTAGGGGAGAAGGTGACAACTAAGCAATGGATTACAAATCCGTTTTATAAAACAATCCGACCAGATGGGAAACAGGGGGAGCAAAGGGAGATAGTAAAGGAAGCAATTACCAGAAGGTGCATGTGAATGTTGAAACCACAAATATGCATGTAGGAGAGCAATCAAGTGCACTGTTTCTTCATCAACACCTGAAAAAAAATGAAGAATCAAATGTCAATGATATCCAACAAATATCAGGAGACAACAATGATGAAAAGGAAGATTCAGGAGACCGAAACAAAGCGATAGTAGTGTATACTAATCAAAGGGAGAATGATTAGGTAGTTCTTTCAGAACCAATGGTGTTAACGGTAATAGACAGTGATATACAACAACAAAAAAATCTAGGAAAAGAGTCTCCACTAGATAATATAGTGAAAAAAGTTAACATGTTAACAACCTTTATTTGTCACGAGGGACATACGAAAGTAGTTGGTTTTGAAGCACCTATTAATAAAAGTAATCCTATTAGAGAATTGGATTAGATTGGTGTCTCACCAAATTGAATACACTGAAGAATGTAATGATACGAAGCTAACTTAGCAACAAATTATTTTATGTGAAGACAAAGATGAAAGGGATAATCAGGAAAACATGGAGACAACATTAAGGGAAACAGGGATTTCTCATAGGTAAAAGTAGAGAAAAAGAAGACAAAAGTTACTGGAGAAAAGCCTATCAGGGCTAACCCAGTAAGAGGTAGCAGAAACATGTTGAAATAATTGTTAAAGCTTTAATTTGGAATATAAGGTTAGTTAGGACTAATCACTCTTTTCATAAAAATCAAATGTTATATAGACATCATCATTTTGATCTGATAGCATTGATAGAGTTGTTTCAGAGAACTAGGCATATCTAACAATACAAAAGAAGGCTAGGGATGACATATGCCAATTACAATACAAGTGAAAAGATCTGGTTGTTTGTTAATCGTGGGATTCAGGTTGAAATTATTTCTGACACACAACAACAATTGACTATTAAAATAGTGTTGGAAAATGGGCATCAAATGGTAAGTACTTTGGTTTATGCTAAATGTACTGCTATTTAAAGATTGAGCTTGTAGGAGAATATTTATGTCATTGGTCATCATATGAATCTTCCCTGATTTGTGGAGGGGGGAGGGGGAGATGTTAATGCTATATTGAATGCTGAAGAGAAAACTGGTGGTCTACAAGTGTATCCTATTGAGGTGGAGGATTTTGTTATTTGTATTAACTCATGTGATCTTATGGATATTAATTTCAATGGTAGTCCTTTTACTTGGTGAAATGGAAGGGTTGATTGAGATTGTATTTTTAAGAGACTTGATAGAGTTCTTGGTAATCAACTATTGGTGGATGATGTAGGTCAGGTAGATCTGGAGCACTTTCTAGATCTAGTTCTGACCATGCTCCTTTGTTGTTATCGTATGGGATTGCTACTGGATAGGTTTATAAGTCATTTCGGTTCTTGAATTTTTGGACTAAAAAAAGGATTTTAAAGAGGTGGTTAGGTAGAGTTGGAATTCAGTTTAAAGTGATGATGTTTTTGCCTATTTTAAGCTTAAAGTGAAAAAGATAAAAATGACATTAACCAAGTGGAGCAGGGATAACTTTGGTGATATATTTAAACAATTAGAAATTTGGCAGGAAGTGATGAAGCTAAAAGAGTTGAACTTTGAAGAAAATCCATCTAGTGAGAGCAGAGAAATCTTAAACAAGGCTCGTGCTAAATGTTCTAAATTTCTGAAATATGAGAAAGATTTATGGAGGTAAAAGGCTGGGATACAGTGATTTTTTAGAAGGGGATAGAAATACTAAATTCTTCCACAATATTTTCAAAGGAAGAAGGAAAATATTAGAGACAAAGAGGTTTCAGAGATCTGATGGCTCCTGGGCAAAAGGTAATGAGGTGATAACTGAGGCTGTTCGATTTTTCAATGACTAGTTTATAGGGGCCAATCATAACACTGTGTTCTCTTTAGTGGATTTAGTCCCTAAGTTGATTGAAGATGAAGATAATATCCATCTAAATAGAGAACCAACAAGAGAGAAAATAAAAAATATAGTTTTTGCCCTCAATGGAAGTAGTTCAAGTGGTCTAGATGGCTTAATTAGAATATTCTATCATTTTTGTTGGGATATGTTGAAGCTGATGTGGTAAAAATAGTTATAGTCTTCTTTCAAGGGATGACATTACCTAAATCCATCACTCATACTAATCTGGTTTTGATCCCAAAGAAAGACAAGGTGACATCCTTTTCAGATCTCAGACCTGTTAGCCTTAGCAATTTTATGAATAAGGTAATATGAAGAATATTGCATGATAGGCTTGAAAGATTCTTGTCCAATCTTATGATTTTGTTAGAGAAAGGAATATAGCTAAAAATTTCCTGCTTGTACAAGAAATAATTGTGTACATAAGGAAGAGAAGCAAGGTTGCTAATGTGGTTATCAAACTGGATATGGCTAAGGCTTATGATAAAGTTGAATGGGCTTTCTTGATAGTTGTATTGAGCAAAATGAGATTTGATAAGATTTTCATTGATAATATATGGAGGCTAGGTTCTAACAATTGGTATTGTATCTTAATTAATGGGCATACCTGTGGTTTCTTTCACTCTACAAGGGGTGTTAAACAAGGAGATCCTCTATCTCCTTCTTTATTCATTCTAATAGCTGAGGTCCTATCTAGGGCCTTAATAACCTATTTAATTGTGTAGGATTTCAGGGTATAGTTTGCTAAAGTAAAGTGAACAAATTAACCATCTATCATATGTTGATAGTACTATTATTTTTGTTAAAATATATGGTACTACTTTGGAGCTGCTCATGAAGACTCGGAATGAGTATGAATCCCAATAATGGCAGAAAATTAATAATAAGAAGAGTACCTTTTATGTTTATCATAAGGCTGCACATGATGATATTAGGAGGGTTGAAGAGTACACTGACTTTCATATAGGTAACTTTCCTTTAACTTATTTAGGGTGTCCAGTTGGATATGCAAAGAAAAAGAAGGTGCACTTCACAAAATTAATCAACAAGGTTCAATCAAAGTTATAGGCTTGGAAAGATAAACTGTTGTCCTTTGGAGGTAAGGTTGTCCTGATTAAAAATGTGCTACAAAGTGTTCCTATTTATCAACTTTCTGTGATCATCCCTCCAAAGTATGTATTGTATGATTTTCATAGAGTTTTGTTTCAAATTCCTATGGAATTTCAAGGAGAAGGGTAGTAATAAATATTGGGTGGCTTGGGATGAGGTGGGTTTACCCAAAAAAGAGGGTGGTCTAGGATTTAGATCACTTTTTGATGTATCGAAAGCTTTATTTGCTAAACTTTGGTGGAGTTTTAGAACCACGAAAACTATGTGGTCTAATTATATGTGGAATAAGTATTGTAAGAGGCACATACCACAAATTATGAATTGGAATGGGGGTTCTCAAACTTGAAAATATATGTTGAAGGCAAGGGACTTCTTTGATTAGGAGATTTGGTGGCAAACTAACTATGGGCATAGAAGTATCATGTTTGATAATTGGACTCTATTGGATGCTTTACATTTTCATTTGCATATTACTTTTTATTCTGACATAATGGAGAAGGATGTCGATGAGCTAATTTCAGAGGTCAGATGGAATGAGAATAAGCTAAGAGACACCCTTCCTTTGTGGCAGACCATATTATTAGAAATATTTCCATAGGATCAACAAAATGAAGGATGGATAGACCTTTCTAGATGCTCATAAACTCTAGAAATTTCATTATGAAATCAGCCTGGGAAACTTTAAGGATCTCAGGTTCAACAAAAGTGTACTTTGAAAAGATATAGAGTAAGGAAATTCCTTTTAAAGTATCCTTCTTTGTCTGGAGGATGCTTAAAAAGAAAATTCCTATTGGGGAATTATGAGTAGATTGGGATTGGTGGATGAACTGGTTTGTTGTTGTTGTGATTTAATGGTTGAAAAAATATTCCATCATATGTTTTGAGCATGTCCTGTAACTAATCAGATATGGAATGTATTTGCGGGGGAAGGGGGAGGGGGGAGGGGGGAAAGAATTTAGGGTCCATTTAATTTCTTAAAAGAAATAATTTATAAGCTTACACAAATTGGCATGTTTTCTATATCCTTGGCTAAAGGATATTCTGGAACATTGGTCTGAAATAGTACAAGTCTTGAGTGGGTATAGACCTATCATTGTTCCTAAAATTGTTCACTTGAGATTTCCTAGAGAAGGGTGATATAAATGTAATACGAATGGGTCCCTCTTAGGGAAATCCTGACCCTAGTTCTACTGGATTATGCATAAGAAACTGGATGGGAGATTTGATGTATGCAACCTCACATGAGTTAGGCATTAAATTGAATATAGAGGTGGAATTTTGAGCTATTCAAGAAGGACTAAAGTTATGTATTGATCGTAGTTGGCTTCCTGTTATCTTGGGAATAGATTCCTCATTGGCTTATAATTATATATCTAGAGTTTAGGAAAGTCTTTAGATTGGATATTTTTTAAGATAAATAAACTGAGGAGAGGAAAAGAAGTGGAACTGCAACATATATGAAGGGAAAGAAATAAGGTGGCAGATTTTTTTTCAAACCTAGTTTTCTTTTTTGCAGGTACAGAAAGTCTAATTTTTCATTCTATAGAACAGGTTCTAACACATGGTAGAGCATTAATTTTACTGGACGCACAACAAGTTTCACACATCAGAATCACAAAGATGCAGAATAATTTATATATAACATATGCACGAAGATAGGAAAATGGGTAAACAGAACAAGGGTAAGCAAAAACCTCTCAAATGCCAAGGAGTCCTAAATTTACTAGTTCAACTGTGGTATTAGCTCCTTTGGGGCTCAACCTATTGATCAGTAAAATTTAGGGCAAATTGGAGTTGTATTTAACAAACAGGAAATGAATAATACAGAATACTTATCTTGTTGTCTAGAAGCAATGGGCGAAAGGCATATCCATCAGAGTGTTGATGTACAGATGATATAGCTTTATCAGTCATGGGATTGAGGAGGTCACCAATCATTCATGGTGAATGGGTTAAAGAAGTCTTCACATGACTAGATTTCAAGGCGTGATGTCGCCCAAGCTACACCTCATTTTTGAAGGTTAAAACAATCATTGTCAAGTAATATAACCTAACCAAGATTAAGGTCGAACCCACAGGGAATATGGTAGACTTTAGGATAATTCAAAGAAATTGCAGGCGATTAACCTACTTATCTCCCGAAAGGGGAGGACTTATGATTTTGTAGAAAAGTAAACTTGTACTAGTGCAAGTGTGGTAGAATCAGTAGAAAAAGTAACAAGGGCATTGTGTTCACCATGATTCTCTAACTCGGTATTACCAGATAATCACAATCGTTTCTAATCTGTAGCATGCAGAACGGTAAGTTAAGTTTACCAAATCATTTGATCCAGGTGAGAGGTAAATATTACTACAAGATTCGATCTATCTCTATAGTGTGACATTACTAACCCTTATTTATTATTCCAGTAAATCTCCCCTTGATCTAGTTTGGTTGATTAGATGAGAAAACAATCAAATCCTGTTAATTATTCTCTTTTTCTATTCATTACTACCTTGATCTAGTTAGTAAACTAGGTGAGTTTTAACGTTGGCCACCCATTAAAAAGCAATTAAAATGAAGAGAAATAATCAATACATATATACACACCTTTCAGGAATTACGGATTATTCAGTTTTACCTTATTAGTTCTTCATGGTTACCACAACCCTGGTTGTGAATTTAGCAAAACATAATTAGCATATATGAATTAATCATGTTAAATAATAGCATAATCAATGACTTACCATGATTAAGTTAAAGAGCAAGAAATCTCAATTTTCAAGAAATCACAATGCGATGGAATTAATATAAAAATCACACAAAGAGATTTTCTCAAGTCTTTCTCTGTCGTTCTGCCTCTCTTCTTCCATAAAATAAACCTTAAGCCTATTTATATTAAGTAAAAACCAATTCTAAAATGAAATTGGAAAACTAAATCAGTAGGCCCCATGGAAAGGTTTATGGGTCGTATAGGATTCCTCATTTCGCACTGGGGCTTCGTAGACTTCAACTTTGGAAACTGGTCCTCGATTCCATGAAACCTTCCTATGGGTCTTATTCAAACTCACAGCCTTGATGAGTCATGAAAATATGACTCTTATAACAGTTTTAACGTAGGATTTTTGTGAGTTCTCAAGCAATTTTGTGGGTTTGATATTTTGTTTTATGTTAATTTGTAGGAAAATAGACAGAGCTTGGAGATTTAGGCAAAATACAAGAAACAAACTAAAAAAAAGAGCACAAGTATGGATATGAAGAGGCCACCACGACCCGTGCAACATCACATGGATTGTGGGAGGTAGCGTAAACTCGACCTGGATGCATTGAGTCAAAAAATAGGGTGAAGTGTACTACCATAGGTACTTTCACGGCCCATAGTGCACTGAACGGTCCGTGAGGCCCTTTGTGGACTTACACTTAGCATGCCAAACATCAAATGGAATAAGGGAAGCAAAGACAAGTCCCACGGTGCCTTTCACAGATTGTGGGAACTCAGAAGGGTCATATACACGACCGTGAAGTTGACATGACTTGGGGAAACTACAATTGAAAATCAATGAAAACACGCAAGGGAAAGTCAATGTGACCCTCCACGGGCTGTGTGCCTTAACACGGGTTGTGAAGAGGGTTGCGGTGCTGAGACGATGCAGGACAGTGAAGAAAAGCTCCAAGGCAAGACACACGAGCCATTCACATGAACCGTGAACCCTTACATGGGCCGTGAGAACCAATCATGAAGATATTCAATGATTTGAATCCAAGTATAACACCAGGGACCATTTTATGGTCCATGTGAAGCCCTGCGGGCCGTGCCGATGCCCGTAGCTCATGTCGATGCCTATTTTCCTATTTTAAGTTGGATTAGGTTTTCCATGTATATATAAACTTTTTTTATTCTGTTTTTACATTATTATTCTAAGGTTGGACTTAAGAACGACGAGAGAACACTTTTGTTTGCACAATTTCACTAAGATTTTAGATTTTGATCTCTTCTTTGAGACTTTGATCCGTGGATTTCTTCTTTCATCAATAGTAAGTTTTTTATCATGATTCTTTCATATAGTGTTGGGATATTTATGTTTAATATGCTAGGATAAATCCAAAACTAGGGTTGTGGGAACCATGAAAATTTAATAAGGTGAACAAATTTGTGTTAAATTCTAGGATTAATTATTGCATACATTGCATTTTTCTTCACTTTAATTTCTTCCTTAATGAGTCGACGCGTTAAGAGTATCCCTGTATTCATCACTTGCTCGGGAGAGATGTAGTGATTAGGAAAAGAACTTTACAACAAAAATTCAAGGTTAATAACCTAGTGTAAGTTCTTGAGACCGAAAGGTAAAAGTATTCTAGGATCCATAGCAAGGGTTAGTAATATACATTCTGAGACTGGGAGGTGAGGAATGACGTGCATCTAAGAAGGATCGGGAGGTGAATTAGATGTTAACAAGCTTGCTTGATCTTATATAAATAATCATGAATGGGTTTATTAGCAAATTGGGCTATCGAATTGTGTGTCATGGGGAACACAATCCTAGAATTTAATCAATTGTTTGAAATCCAGTTGCTATTACATTCCTTTCAGCGTTTCATTTAACTTCACTAGTTCTCACTCTCAAAACCCCCGATTTACTTTATGCATGTTTGTTTCTGGGAACTAGATATTACATCTGAAAATAAATGTTAATAGATATATTCTCACGCATTCCCTGTGGTATCGATCCCAACTTGAGATGGGTTTTATATTTGACCAACGACTTTACTTTTTGTTCGGAGTGTAAATTCGAGCATATCAGAGCTATATAGGGATTTGTCTGAGCCATTGTCTGAAACTATTCATCTCTGATCCTTAAGGAACGAGACTATTCCATAACTTGTATAGACTTTTACGACTCATTTGTTCTATTATGGACTAATTATCTAAGAATATGCCCTTCACTAGATTTTTCCATGAAACCACTCTACGACTTGTGGGCATCTCTACGGCCCATAAAGGGCCTCGTATTTCATGAAAAAGCTGCAATTCTGCAGACTTCATCCCAAAACTATGTCAACTCTATAATCCTACAAAATAAACATGAAAACACATCAAACCCATAAATATCGCTTTGAGAACACACAAAATATTAAATTTTAAGCATCAAAAGTGTTGTATTTCAACAACATATCAACACCCTCAACTTAAAAGTATTGTTTTTCCTCAAGTGAAATACTCAATCTACTTAAGCAGTATAATAACACACAAACCTTAGTCAACTAACATACATTATCTCAAAATCAAGCTCAGACACCCAAACCAACACATATATCAGATAGTCATCAAACAAACTAATGCAGATCAATACATGTGACGGTGCAACTATCACAAGCAAGGTAAACATAGATAAGAAACAATCACTTAAGTAGCCTAGAATCAATAGTGTAACGCAAGTGACCTAACACAAAGAAGTCCCATATCTCACTCATAATAGTATTTTCAGATTCAATGCTTGGGACTACATAAAAATCACTCACTCTTTCAACAAATATTCAAATACTATGCTCAATAAGATATGTTGTCTTCTATATTCACGACTATGACCTTCGACCACTTGGATTAGGATCACTATAAGACTTTCTTGACTTGTAACATAGGCTCAAAGGGCTTTGGTATGATGCTTTGGGAATATAGTGATTAAAGGCCCTCCTTAGTACTATGTTTTCTACACTTTTGTCCTACCAACACTGATATTTCTCACTCCTTCTCCCCTTCTCATAATTCAAGATTTTTTGGGTGCCTTATTCTAGTTCTTAGCTCATTGTCTTTTATTTTTCACATTCTTTTTCTTTTTAGCTCATTATTAAGGCATTTTTTCTGGCACCCATAGCACATTTTCCCCTTATTCCATGTATCACTAACTTACACCCCATTTATTTTGACCTCCCTTACACTAGCCACCCTCAACTTAGGTTTTTGTCCTGAATTGAGGTGCACAATATCCAACCTATGAACCATGGTCACTTTTGGTAGCCACTTTAAACTTAAGCTTTTTGCCTCAGTCAAGGTGCACAATGTTCAAGGAAGGGCCAGGGCTAATTTCATGATTTCACAATCAACAAAGCTTGGTTACTTAGGTGTCTACAAAGAAACAAAAGGTACATGCATGACTCAAATATTTGAATCAAAGGATACATCAAACATGGAGTTGGTTATTTAGGCTAAGTGGACTAATATGAACAATGACCTAAGATCTTTCCTAACCAACTAACTATAGTCTAAGTCAGAGTAACAGGACAAGTTTTAAATTAAAACATAGTATGAGAATCATGCAAATAAACTCATACACATGGCATTGATTATACTATCAACTCAGACTCTCATATCATTCTTTTTATCGAAGTTACACCTCAGTTATCAGAACAAGCACTATCAATTAATTAAGATTACATGAATGTTAATAAGACTACCTATAAACAAAAATTTCTGGTGGGTATCATTGTTTTCAATAAAAACAAACATATGCCATAGACTTCAGTGCAATATGCTGTTAATACTACCTATACATCCTAAACATATTGGTTCAACAGAAAGTAAATGTACTCAAGGAAAGAATACAGACAAGAAAATCTCTTGGACTCAAAAATTGAGATTGGTATAGGCCATAGCTACCCAAACTTCACCGAGGCCTATAACTACCCACACCCCATCGGAAAAGATGTGCATTGTCCTCAATGCACAAAATATAATATAATCAAAGCATAGGGGTCAAAAATATACTTGGGCACCTAAGTACCGGTCTCTGGCTGTGTCTGACCACCCTCAACCTACATAGTGGTCTCCTCAAAAGTGAGAGCATGTCCGGAGGGTCCAAAACCCCTCACAATCTCGCCGCATCTTCTCATCCAAACTATTGCTCCTCTGTCATCCCCACCTACAGTATCACTGTGTTTGGATCATCAGTACAAGGAAGCTTCTCGAGGGAAAAGTGGGGTACCTCCTCTATAGCAAAAAGGTTTACGAACGTTTTCATAGCCGTGTTAGGTATCAGGAGTACCACTAGTGCTGCTATTATTGCTCATATCTCAACCCGGAGGTCCCGGATCTCTGTCTGCGTAGGAGTCAGATCAGGAGGTTAGGCTAAAATGTGATTCTACTCTACTCTGCACTCAAAAACATCTATACAACCATGCACTTGTATCAATCTCTCTTATATAGTAGTCGTACAACGTATCCTCATGTGCTCCTCAGTTGTAGATATAGCCTGGCGAACCCATGGCCTGATCTCCTATAGTAATTGTACTAGCTGAGTCTTAGTCCTGACCAACCTCTGTGCCATGGTCTGACTGGAGGCTATAGACATATATACCATGCCTACGGGAGATACTAGCACTGCCTCTGGCATATAGTGGTGGTAGTAATTATAGTAGGTCCCCTCTCTCTATCAAGCTCGGTCTATGGGGTCCCCTCCGTAGTAGGAGCAACAGTGGTGAAAGAAGATAGAGGCTCAAATAATGGAACTGTGGTGAACATCTCTGGCATATGGACTGGAGGCTGTGGTGCTCGCCTAAGTGCCATCGAATTCTCATTAACCTTTATCAGGCTAACATCCAGTATCCTCTGAACCTCTATCTGAGTGTCCACCTCATGAATACTACCCACCCTCGCCGCTAAGCAAAGTCTGTATATCAGGCAAGAAAATAGGATAGAAGTGGATCTCTCCAGGGCTGCCTCATGTATCTGCTCTGCGATCAACCTAGCCCAATCAATATCATAACCAGTCAATATCCTAACAACCAGTACTGTGTGATCCAGTGTAAGTGTGTTATCTGCATCTATCAGCTGGATTCGCGATCTAAATACAACCCACCAAAATTTACCGTTGAAGCTGAGTGACGCCTTCACTATGGTTTTTGATATTGTAGAAACCCACTTTGGGTCCTAGACTTGTGTTGCAATGTGATCGACAACCCATCTCATTAACGAGCTACCACTGGCTACATCACTCATCAATATATGGTCCCGGGTCTGGCTCAGCCTATAGTCGAGCTCAGTAGTGGAAATTAGAGCCTCATACTAGGGACCAAAAAGAACACAATGGATGGTGGCTTTAGATATATTAAAATTACTTTATTTATCATTTAATATGATTTATATATTCAATTAACAATCAAAGTACTCAATTAAGGTTGATTACAAATTTGGTTACTCAATTTATTGTCTATTATGAACAAATTACTATATAATTGTACAAAATCGCCACCAAACTCAAGTATAAGTACTATAATACATCAAAATTATTTTATTTATCATTTACTATGATTGATATAATCAATTAACAGTCAAATTACTCAATTAAAGGTGATTACGTGTTCAATTACTTGATTTATCGTCTATTAAGAACAAATTATTATATAATTGTACAAAATCACTACCAAACTCAAATATAAGTACTATAATACATAAAAGTATATTATTTATCATTTAATATGATTTATATAATCAATTAAAAATTAAATTACTCAGTAATTTGCGAAAAATATTCTCAACAAGTATAATAGATGCTGAATTAAACAACTACTTGTTGAGAATTTTTTTGGCAATTAAAATAATTGCTGAATCAGACATCCTATTTGCTAAGATATTTTTAAGCAATTGAAACAATTGTTGTTGGAGGCTATCCACTTGCTAAATTTCTTTCAGCATATACAACAATTGCTAAGTCAGATATCCTACTTGCTAAGATATTTTTAGGCAATTGAAGCAACTGTTGTTTAAGAATATCTACTTGCTAAATTTTTTTGTAGCAATTACAACAATTGCTAAATCAAACATCCTACTTGCTAAGATATCTTTAAACAATTGATGTAATTGTTATTGAAGGCTATCTACTTGCTAATTTTTTCTAGCAATTACAGCAGTGGTTGATGTAGTCTGCTTTATTTTTCTTTAATTTTTTCTCAACAAGTGATGCAATTGCTGAATAAGATTGTTTACTGGCTGGAATTTTACTCAGCTAGTGACATGGTTCTTGAAGCAATTTGCCTCCTTGCTAAGATCTGTATCAACAAGTGAAACAGTTCCAGAAGCAGACAACCATTTTGTCACAACCCAATCCTAGGGCTTGGATGTAACATGGCAAATGAGGATCCCAAGGGGACCCCAAACATGCCTCTTAAACATGTATAGCGCATCCTTGGTTGCGGAAGCATAAATTAAAGAAAATAACACATAATTTCTAAAGGAAATGAGACTTTGGACTCACGCTATGGAGATATTGTAGAGAGTATTAGCATGGATCACATAACATATAAAGACTAAGGGGCGGATAAGTATGACTCATGCTATGGGGGAAATTAGGGACTTAGGATTTTCATCTCATCAATACAACAAACATTCAACACATAAGAGGGAATAAGAGACTAAGGGATTCTTTCATGATATATGGCATAGATAGAGTCAAGCTCATAACATACATAGCCAAATATCCAAAAGACACCTCTAATACGAATTGAACGGGGACCAAGACATCTCCCGGACTCACTCTAAAAAAATATTATCCAAAAATATTTTAGTCTAGATAAAGCATGAAAGTTATAGCTATTTCCCTCGAAATGGAGGACTCACTAAAAGTGATCTTCAACTGAACCGTCTAACCATGTGGAAGAGGGGGATGGATAGGAGCTCCAGTCCCCATATGGTTAGATCATATAGGCAAAAAGTATGCGTTAGTACTTGGAATATACTAAGTATGTGGGATGCAATGCAACAAGGAGAATAAGCCATAGTTAAACGATATGCATAATTGAAATCAATGAGTATAAGATCAATATTTCATGAATGTTCAATTCCTTAGTCGAAATATGCACGAGGATCATCAAATCACTTAATATATCTTACATAGATGGGATAGCACCATAATCGACATGTAAGATCAAGCGAGCTACTACTTGAAATTTTAATGTTCACTCCACACCAGACATGGAGTGATCTTCTTTGCCAAGGTAGACTAAAAATTTACCTTACGGGAACTCCCCCACTTTAGAGAATGCTTCACAACACCTTATGGGAACAACATCCTTTTTGGCTACCTTATGGGAACTCCCTGTTTTTTGTAAATCATAAGATAAGGTCCTTACAGGGTCACCACCCTTTATAGACAATAAGAAATAAAAGCCTTACAGGATCACCACCCTTCTTTGAATCTTATTCTACGATCGGGCTTACGACTCGTAAGTCAATATACAGGTCGTTTGATAAGTCCTACATTGAACCCCTAAAAATTTCAAATTTTACCAACTCTGGTCATCATTTCACGAGAAGGAGTTACGACCCATGAAAGAACTTATGGCCCATAAAAACCCTTCGTGAACCACTTCTACTCAGAAAAACTTTTAGAATTAATTTTCCTTTGCACTTTTATACTTTCCAACATGTGGGACTTTAAAATATCTCCTCCGTAGGAACATTCATCCCCAAATGTGCTAAAGGCAAGCTTTAAGGAACAGATTACATGCGTCATATGCAAAAAGTTTACATATACATCATGAAAATCTTTCAAACCTTGCCTCAAACTACATATGCAATGCAAACCTCAAAAATCACTTAAACATGCATAGATGACATGTGAGAATGGGGAGGTTCTCAAGTAGGTAAAGAGTCTTAGTACCTTAACCTTGATTAGAATGGAAGATATAGGCATATCGTTTCTTCATATCGGCTTCGGCCTCCCAAGTAACGCTTACAACTTGTTGGTTTCTCCAAAGAACTTTGACGAATGCTACCTCTTTATTTCTCAATCATTTCACTTGCTTATCCACGATTTCCACCAAAACTTTCTCATAAGCTAAATTCTCTTCAATATTGACCACTTCTAGAGGTACAATAGAACTAATATCCCCCACACACTTCCTCAACATGAAGACATGGAAGACTGGATGAAACATACTCATTTTTGTAAGCAACTCCAATTCATATGCAACTTTACCAACATGCCTCAAGATCCGATATGGACCTACATATCTTGGATTAATTTATCCCACTTGCCAAATTGGATAACACCCTTTATGGGTGAGACCTTCAAATACACTCAATTATCCATACCAAACTCAAGATCTCTCCTCTTACTATTGGCATAGGACTTTTGCCGACTTTGAACTGTCTTCAATATTTCCCTTATCAATCTCACTTTCTCCAAGGATTCCATAACTAAATACAAACCTAACAAAGCCATCTCTCTCATTTTAAACCAATCAATCGGGGATCTAGAACGCCTAGCATATAGAGCTTCAAAGAGAGCCATTCTGATGCTAGAGTGATAGCTATTGTTATAAGCAAACTCTATAAGTGGAAGATGCTCATCCCAACTACCATTAAAATCCAATACATAAGCCCTGAGAATATCCTCAAGAGTTTGAATTGTCCTCTCGGCTTGACCATCTGTTTGTGGGTAGAATATTGTGCTAAGATTGACTTTAGTGCCAAGGATTCTTTGGAAAGACCTCTAAAAGTGTGAAGTAAATTGAGCACCATAATCTGAAATAATAGCCAATGGGATCCCATGCAACCTACCCAACTAATGAATATACAATTTGGCATAATCTTCAACACCATAATTCATCTTAATCGGTAGAAAGTGAGCCGTCTTCGTCATCTTACCAATAATAACCCAAATGGAATCAAATTGCTTTTAAGTATTTAGCAACCCAACCACAAAATCAATATTGTCTTCTTCCCATTTCTAAGTAGGAATCTCTATATCTTTGGCTAGGTCACCCGACCTTTGATGTTCGGCCTTGACTTGTTTGCAATGGTGACAACCGGTTACAAACTTGGCAATATCTCTCTTTATACCACCCCACCAATACACTTCCCTAAAATACCTATACATCTTTGTAGACCCAAGGTGAATGGAATAAGATGAATCATGAGCCTAATTCAAGATCAAGTTTCTCAAGCCATCGACATCGGGTACACACAACCTACCTTGGGTACCTAAGGACACCATCTCCCCCTTGGGAGAAAACCTCCACCTTACCATTCTTCACCAAAGATATTAATTCTAACAATGCGGGGTCAAGGTCTTGTTTGAATTTGACCTTTTCAAACAAGGAAGAATTAGAACCATCAACAACCACCATACCTTCCTTTTTTGCCTCATCTAACCTAACTCCATATCTAGCCAATCAATGTACTTCTCTTTCCAGTCCCTTTTTACCATCATCAATATGATCCATACTCTCCATGGACATTTTACTTAGAGCATCGACCAATACATTAGCTTTGTTGAGATGATAATGCACACTCATGTCATAATCTTTAAGAAGTTCCAACCATGTTTTTGCCTCAAATTAAGGTCTCTTCGAGAAAATACGTATTGGAGACTTTTGTGGTCGGTGAACACATCAATATGAATCTCATATAAATAGTGATTCCATATTTTCTAAGCAAACACTACGACCACTAATTCAAGATCATGGGTGGGATAACTAACTCATGCACCTTTAGTTTCCTAGAATTATAAGCAATGACTTTGCCACTTTGCATCAATACACACCCCAAACTAATTCTTGAAGCATCAGAATACACCACAAATCTTTCTAACCCTTCCAGTAAAGCAAAAATAGGAGAGGATATAAGCTTATCTTTCAGAGTTTGGAAACTTCTTTCACATTCATCGATCCACACAAATTTGACCTTCTTTTGTGTCAACTTTGTCAAAGGAGAGGCAATTGAAGAAAACCCCTCAACAAATCTTTGGCAGTACCCCACCAAGCCTAAGAAACTCCTAATATCCGTTAGACATAAGGGTCTAGGCCAATTTCGTACCACCTCCATCTTCTTAGAATCTACTTTAATCCCATCACCTGACACCACATACCCTAGAAAGGCAACTTCCCTCAACCAAAATTCACATTTGTCAAACCTAGAAAACAACCTTTCTTCCCTCAAACTTTGTAACACTACCCTTAAATGTTTCACATGCTCTCCTTCACTCTGGGAACAAATTAAAATATCATTTATAAATACTACCACAAACATGTTGAGGTAGGGTTTAAAGACTATATTCATGAGATCAATAAATATTGTCGGAGCATTAGTTAGGACGAAGGACATCACCATAAACTAAAATGCCCATATCGTATTCAGAAGGTTGTCTTGGGAATATCACACTCCCTTACCCTCATTGATGATACCTAAACCGTAGGTCAATCTTTGAGAAGTGACTAGACCCTTGAAGTTGGTCAAATAGGTTATATATCCTTGGCAAGGGATACTTGTTCTTCACGGTGACTTTATTGAGTTGTCGGTAGTCGATGCACATTCTAAGCAAACCATCCTTATTTCTTACAAATAATATCGGTGCACCCCAAGGTGACTTGCTAGGCCTTATGAACCCCTTCTCCAACAAATCCTTTAATTGGTCCTTCAACTCCGTGGGGAAATACAATAAGGGGGAATAAAAATGGGTTGAGTATTGGAGAGGAGGTCTATACAAAAATCTATCTCCCTTTCAGGAGGGACACCATGAAATTCATCAGGAAAGATATCAAAAAACTCATTAACCACCAGAACTAACTCGATAGGATGGACTTTAGACTCAATATCCCTAACCCTTATAAGATGATAAATGTAACCCTTATAAATCAATTCCCAAACCTTAAGACAAGAGATGAATCAACCCTTAACCACTGAATCATGCCCTACCTACTCAAGGATGGAATCATTATAGAATTGGAACTTAACTTTGCAGGTCCCGCAATCTATGGAAGCCTGATATGCATGTAACTAGTCCATCCCAAGAATAATGTTAAAATCTACCAAGTCAAGTTCAAGAAAATCACAAGGCAAGACTTTATGCAATATGGATACGGGACAACCCCTATAAACTCTTTTACAAATAATGGACTCACCGATGGAGGTAGACACTTTAAAGGGCCCACACAATAACTCGAGACAAACATGAAGTCTATTAGCAACAAAAGGAGTAATGAAAGAAAGAGTGGTACCCAGATCCAATAAAACATATACATCAAGATTGTAGATCTTTAACATATCGGTAACAACATCGAGTAGCTCATCCACTCCTTGCCTTCCTTGAAGAGCATAAAAGAGATTGTGACACAGAGTACCCCCTTGTGCCCTTTGATCACCATGAGCACTTTGCCCTTGGGGATGACCATCTCTACTATTGTTTGGACAATCCGTAATCTTGTGGGCCATTTTGCCATACCCAAAGCAAGCACCTACATCTCTATAGCATCTACCACCATGATTTTTACCACACCTTCAACACTTAGAAACAATTTGACTACCATTACTACCTTGAGCCTTAGGGTTAGATACCCTATCAGTATCAAACCTTTAGCCTTGGGCATTTGAGGACCCTTGAAATTGGAATTTATGGCTTTGTTAGAAGCGACCACCCTTGGTACCTTGGAAACCACCATCATACTGAGCCCTCTTAGACTCTCCACTCCTCCTCTTTCAAATCTTCTCTCATTCAAGTTGTTCAACATAAGTTATGAGTCGAAAGAAATCCATATCACCCAAAAGCATAACAGTGCGACATTCCTCATTAACCAAGTCTGATACTCCCGACACCAACTTGTGCATTCTTGCCCTAGGGTCGGTGACCAAGTGAGGAGCATACTTTGTGAGATTATTGAACTTAAGGGAATACTCCCTAAAACTCATTAAACCTTGCTTGAGGTTCATAAACTTCATCATCTTTGCCTTTATTAGCTCTATGGGAAAGAAATGGTTGAGGAAGGCGGTCTTGAATTCCTCCCATGGAATTAGATCATCATTCTCCCTTTCTAACTTCCATTGGGTAAACCAAATTTGTGAAAGTCCCTTGAGTTAAAAGGCCGCAAGTTCGGCCTTATATTTCAAATTAACCCCTATAATGGCAAGCACCTTGTAATCATATCAATGAATTCTTGGGGATCTTCTTCCATTTTGTAGCCATAAACCTCTGATGGGTTTATCCTTGAAAAATCCCTCACCCTTCAGGCCGGAGTAAGAGCATGAGGATCTTGGGCTCATTGGTTCATTTGGTTGGTCACCTCTTATGCCAACAAGGCAATAATATTTTGTTAGTCGGTATGCGTAACCCCTTCTTCTCCTTGGGGAACTTATGGAGCCGAAAATATGGTTCAACTTCGAGAATGGGAGCTCTTTGAGCCACTCATCTTTGAGGCATGATCTAGAAGAGCAAAATACTATCCTTTAGAATAAGAAAAACCTTAAGTCCAAAGCATGACATAGAATATAAAGAGGTGAATCAATCCTAAAATGCCTCATAGCCTCATATTTATCGTTATGGTGCACTTCACAACCATGAATAAGACTCTACTTGAGGTGGTGTGTTAGATTTTTGAAGATCATTTATAAACCTAGTACTCTGATACCAAGATTTATCATGATGAAACACCTAATTTCCACTCTAAATAAAGAGTAAAGCGATCGTTGATCAAATATAGAATCCAATAGGAGTTGGGGTCAATCCCACAGGGAATGTGTGAAGATATATCTATTAGTACTTGGTTTTAGATATAATATCTAGTTCCTCGAAACAAATATGCATAAAGTAAATGGGGGTTTAAGTTGGATGAATGATTGAAGTTAAATGAAAGACTAAAAGAACTATAATAAAGCCGAATTACAAATAATTTACTAACTGTTAGGGTTGTGTTCCCCATGCCACCCAAGTCGATAGCCAAACTTGATATTAAACTCATTCATGATTATGCATATAGGATTAAGCAAAAATTGGTAGCATCTAATTCACCTCTCGATCTTACTTAGATGTATCTCATTCCTTATCTCCAATCTTGGAATGTGTATTGCTAACCTTTGCTATGGATCCTAGAATACTCTCACCTTTCAGTCTCAAGTACTTAGACTAGGTTATCAACTTGAATTTTTGTTGCACACTCTTTTCCTAATTACTACCCCCCTCTCGGGCAAGTAACAAATACAAGGATGCCCTCAATGTATCCACTCATCAAAGGACGACTTTATTGTGAAGAGCAATGCAATATATGCAATAATCAATCCCAAAATTTAACACAAGTTTGTTTATCTTAAGGAATTTCCATGGTTCCTATAACCTTAATTGTGGGTTTCGCCTAGCATGTTCAATGTAAATGCCCCACAATAAAAGAAAGGATTCATGATGAAGAACTTACTATTGATAACGTAAAGAACCCATGGATTACAATCTTTAAAGATGATTAAAAATCCAAGAGTTCAATGAAATTAAGCGTGAAATAGTGTTCTCCCTTCGTGTTCTTCGTCTAACAGTCAAAAAGTAAAGATAAAATAAAATAAAAAGAGTATTTATATAAATGGGAAACCTAATCAAACTTAAAATAGGAAAATTTTTGTCAGTCAGGGCTACAGACGTTGGCACAGCCCATGGGGCTTCATACAGACCGTGAAACGGTCCGTGTTATCAGACTTGGCTTTAATCCTATCGCCACTCTTCATGATTGTGCCTTATGACCTGTGTACGGGTTTACGGCCCGTGTGAGCAGCTCGTGTGTCTTGCCTTGGAGCTTTTCTTTACTGTCTCTCATTTCCTTGGTGCCACAAACCCCTTCATGACCCGTGTTGAGGTACACGTCCCGTGGAGGGTCCTATTGACTTTCCCTTATGTGTTACCTCTAAATTTCTATGGCAGTTTCCCAAAATTACATTATCTCTATAGTCGTGTACACGACCTATCTAAGTTCCCACGCTTGTGAGAAGTACCATGGGAGTTGTTTTTGCTTCCCTTGTTCTTGTTATTGCTGACGCCTGACATGCCATGTGTGAGGACATGGCAAGCCCCATGTCCCGTTAAGTGCTACACAGCCCGTGAGGGCACCCGTGGTACTTCACTTACTCTCTCATTCCCCTAAGGCCTCCAGTTTGAGCTTATACCGCCTCCCACGGTTCGTATGATGTTGCACTGACCGTGGTGACTTTCGTATACTTGCACTCATGCTCCTTTTCAGCTCTTCGCTTGCATTTCATTCAAGTTTCTAATCTTTGCCCATTTTCTTAAAAGTTAGCATAAAAACACAACATCAAACCCACAAATTTCTTGATAACTCACAAGAATCCTATGTTCAAAGCGTTATAAGAGTCATATTTTCATGACTCGTCAACACCCTCAACTTAGAACCATTGTTTATTCTTAAGGGATGACCAAACAAAACAAACATACCAACGTGCTAATACGAGTGTTTAACATGAAGTGTAAAATAACCCCTCAACTTCACACCCATGCCCAAGCAGTAAACTTGTAATGTACTTCCACCCAAACAGACTCACATAGGTTAAGTTAAGCATTATACCCTATACAGTTGACCTACATAAGCCCAAGAACAAAGTTGAACTAGTCAGAATAGCAACCAGATAGTGTCAGGATAATGCCCTCACTATAAAGAAGTATCATACACAGTATATCAATGTAAAACAGAGACTGGAATGTAGGCACTCACACTCACAAAAGATTTTCAAGATTTTCAACTAACACATAAGTATAGACCATATGCTTGCCTTTATTTTCACCACTTTGACTTTTGAATGACCTTTTTAGGATCACTTTAGGACTTTTGCAGCTTGTAGTGTAGGCTCGGGTTAAGGAGAGGTACATTTAGGATCACAGTGACTAATTGACCCCTCTAAGACATTACTTTGGCTTAGCCATCTACTTTCGGCCCCCAAATCTTATTGCCCATATTTTTTTAACTTTTTTTTGCCATTGGGAGTGATTTCCATTTTCATTCATTAGTATTATTATTTTTTAAATTTTTTTTGTTTTACTCACGGTCCAACCCTTTTTTTCATCACTTGACTCTTTTCCACACTTACTTTTCTGCTTCTCTTACACTAGCCACCCTCAACTTAGGCATTTAGCCTGAATTGAGTTCACAATATCTTTTTAAAGGACCAGGGCCAGTATAAGCCAACCTCAACTTAGGTTTTTAGCTTAAGATAAGGTTCACAATGTCCTTGGAGGGACCAGGGCCAAACTAAAAATCTACATATAGATGAGGGAGGTGAGTTTGGTCATTATAAAGAAAAGATATATTTAGGCTAACCTTTTGGTTCAAAGGGACAATTTCATTTGGTGGGTCAATTTTTTAGGCTAAGTGGCTTCACAACAAAGACGGTCTAAGATCCTATCCTAATCCAATCATTCAATTTTTTTCGTGGGAATAACCAGGCAAGTTCTAGCTTACAAGTGTAACAATCAAATTAAGCAAATAAGCTCACTCACACATGGCACATATACTACACTATTCAACACTACTCATCACAGTTATGCTTCATTCATCAAGATGCCAACTATACAATGTATACAATGCTTTACAAAGATCACCCAAGTCAGTCAAGATGGAATGCATACATTTGGGGCATTCTTTACAAAAGTTATGGGTTACTGTAGACTCCTATAAACACTCATATTTACACAAACAAACAACCTAATCATGAAAGTTCTACTAGATAGTACACTTGAGAGAAAAGAAATATGGCAAGAAAAACTCCTAAGTGGCTGGACTGCCTCTACCCTCTCTAAAAAATTAGTGCAGTGTCCTCACTGTACACTTATAAGAAAACCCAAAGTAAAAATAGAGTAGGACATACCTGGGATGCTCTACGCATCAGTCTGACCTACAGGATTGGACCCACTATCAGGGTCCCTCTCGTCAAATGTGGCGCAGGGTCCAAATATGTTCCCCAATGCTCTTGATCTCGCTACCTCTCGCGCTAGCCTCTCCCTTTCTTCTAGATCGACCGATGCACATCTCTTGGCCCTAAGGATTTTTTGTATTTGCTTTTCCTCAGTCGTTTTTGCATACAACGATGGGCTTCTCTACTGAGCCTTCTTTTTCTCCTTCCTTTTTAATTTTAGTGTGACTGTGGGTGACACAAGTGCAACATGGTGAATAGGTGGAACTCCTCACGCCTCACCCAATGATGGTGCTATAGTCGGAGTGTTGAAGAGGTTCATCAAAGATTTTAGAGGCACAGGTAGTGCATTAGTATTATATCAAGCAGTTAGCATGACTATTTGCTTCTTTATTTCGATCATAGTGCCCACAATATTCGTTACCTCCAGTCCGAACAAACTGTCATTGAAATACCCCTCTAGGTTATTGACTTGGTTCTAGAGGATGGTAATTTGTCCCCGAATGTCAGACCGAAGAGATTCCACAGCTTGGTGCACATATGTTTGGATCACTTGGGTCATCCACTCCATTATCTGATTGACTAAGGCCCATGTCTATCGTTGGTCTAACACCAACCTAGAGAGGAACTCATACGGGACATAGACATACCTCTGTGGCATAGGAGGCAGCGCGCTACTGCTCTCGGGCTGCTCATAAGCACCGCCTAAAGGTGGGGTAGCTTCGAACCCCTCAAATGATTGTTGTAGGGCAGCCTGGGGGAACATTGTAAGGCCAACTGACCTATTTACTCTAGCTCGGTAGAGCAGGATATTGACATCTTTGATTAGTGAAATGTTCACCACCTGTGTTAGAAAGATCTTACTGTCCAAATATCGGGTGGTTGGGACATAAACATTTCTGCATAGGGCCCTAATCAGACATGGAAATGGAAATCCAACTTATTCACTCAATCCCTAGTCCCGTATTTCTATGGCAATTATTCAGCCCACATTCACTGGATAATGGGCCAGAAGGCAAGCTACTAAGGAAGCCTGTGATGGTTAGAGCGTGTTATCATTACCAGTCGGTCTCAGTTGGGCACGCACCACTGACTACTAGAACTTGGCAGCAAATGTGAAGGAGGATTTAGCAATAGTCACCCTGGGATCTGTGACCTAGGATGCTTCAGCTCCCTGCAGAGCTATCTGCTCAGCTATCAATGTCAGCATGGCTACCCTAGTTGTCAGATTAGAAATGACTTCCTCCTCCAAAACTTATTGGACCCTTGCTGTATATAACCCGTCTAGATGGGCTAGATAGTTTGGGCTATGGAGGAACCTGTTGATTATGGTCTCGGAGGTATCTACCTGGGCACCCCAGACTAGAACATCCTCAAGTAGGGCTACCGTTAGGGCCAGGTGTCGCTTCAAATTTTTAGAACCATCTCCCACAGAGTTCAATAAGCCAGCAACATAGAAAGAGTAAAATTCCTGAACAATGGCTGGCCCATAGAAGCTAGGTTTCTCTGCATCAATTTGAACCGGTGGAAGTCAAATAAAACCTTGATGTCTGGCACTCCCTCTAGTTGGTCTGTGATAATACAAACCTCGTGAGTAATAACCTGTCGTTGAAACCCCCTAGAGCCCTTTGTGAACCCCTGAGTAAATAGTCTTTGGTTCCCAGGATGGTTTACCTCACTTGAGGGAACACAATAATCATCCAGGCAGTCTCAATATCAGGGTCCTGGAGATAGGATAGTGTATGGCCTAGTCATCGCTATCCTAGAGGTCAACCTCATCATCACCATCCTATTGTTGGTGCCCCTCCAGAGTGTCAACATATTCCTCATGCCTTTACTCGGGAGTGGTCTTCTCCTCCTCGCTTCTTTCTACCGGGATCCCCTCTTTAGACTAAGGGGCCAAAGCCTGGCTTGTTGCTCGAGCCTTTGTGGTGCAAGGAGGGTGAGGAGAGAAATTCCCTATGAAGTCGACCACGGACCCATCTGAGGAATCATCACCTGAGTCATTGCCCATTTGGTGGCTTGAAGACACAGTTAGGGAGTCATGTAGGCGTGACTCAGGCTCCTCCCTCGGTGGGGCTGACTTTCGACAAGGACCCATAGTACCTATAATCACAAAAATAAAAAACCCAGTAAGAACTTTTAAAGTTGTAAGATGACACACTAACGGGTACTCAGACTTCCCCTGTGTTGTAACAAGTGACAACAACCCTTAAAAATGGTGTCACCCAGTCTATCATAGGTAAATGTCATGAAATTAGAGTACCAACACTCAATCACAGATAACCCATGCAACATACTACATGTGTGTACGATGTGAGCCTGGACGGGCCCTTACACGAGCGATGTAACGTACCATGGGTGTCATGGAGCAGGACTTGGGGAGTCAACAACACAAGTTGCTTGGATAAAACCCATTTCACGAACCGCGAAGAGGCACACGAGTTATGAGATAGTCTGTCTAAGGGCTCTTTTTGTACACCGCCTAGAAGATCCCACTAGATGGGACCCCACACGATTCATGAACAAGTACACGGACAGCATGATGGCCCATGGAAGGGAACTTGGTGGAAATTTCCAAGTGCTCATACATGAGATCCTACGCAGCTCGTGACATGGTACACGGCCCGTGAAGGGTTCCGTGTCGAGCCTCTCGACGAGAAACCAACACCCACTTTACGAATCAAGTTATTTTGCATAAACATTAGTCTCACATCGCTAACCCACACCTACTACAATGCATAAAACACATTTTTAGCACAAGACATCAGCAAACAAACACTAATTATGCTATACTTGACGGATGACTCTACAAGAACATAACAATGGTGGTTTCTTACTCCCAAAGCACTGCCCACTCAATTTATCATGCAATTTCACACTCAAGACCTCAAAATCCCCTAATTTGAAGCAAATCAGACATATGCAAAACTAACCCACACTAGGAAAGTGAAATTTTAGGACTTACCACAGATGGAGCAAAGGTGGATCTAAGAATAAGCTTTGAGATCTGGAAGAGTACCATGAGTGGGGCTACGAATAATGAAATTAGAGACCATTTTGTGAATTTGGAGAAAGAATTAGGGGCTTTTGAGAGAAGAGGCCTGAAAGAGGTGAGAGTAATGAGAAAAATGAGAGGTGGTCATTTTGGGGACAAAATAAGTAGTTAACATTTTGGTCAAACTGGGTTGACTCGAACCCCTCCTTAATAGGCGGTCTCATGGTCCGTGCAGCATTACACGATCCATGTAGGCGATAGTGAGACCTCATTTGAATGAAATTCAAGGATGAGAGAAACTTACCTGTGCCACGTGACACTTCACGGTCCGTGTACTTCTACACAGCCTGTGTAAGGTCTCATGGTCCTTGCCTTGAAGTCCACTTACACAATGCACCACCACATGCCCCGCTAGATGGTCTGTAAGGCACACCATGGGTTTGTAGGCGACCATGAGGCCTCACTTGAACCAACTTTTCTTCTTCAGCTCTACGTTCCTTGTGTCCTAAACCAACACCTGTGTCTCTGCAACTATAACGCCAACAATGGATGACCTATAGGTACGTATACATGAATAAATAAAATAACCTAAAATAATCCTCTTTTTTATTGAATGAAAAACAATACATGGGTTTCCTCCCATGGAGCACTTGATTTAATGTCGTGGCATGACGCAACCACCTTGACTACTCAGACTTCATCAAGCTGCATTTCTTCTATAACCATTATTTTAGCACCAAAACCCAAATATTTCTTCACCCATATTCCATTAACTTTGAATCTTTGCCCACCTACATCCTTTAGCTCTAAGTCACCATGGGGGAATACTTAGGCAACGTTGTATGGGCCAAACCACCAAGTCTTAAGCTTACCTGGAAAAAGACTCAACTAGGAGTTGTACAGCAAAACCTTGTTGCCGATACTGAAACTACGAGGTTTTATGTGCTTTTCATGGTGGTACTTCATCCTATCCTTGTAGAGTGTTGCACTCTCATACGCCTGATGTCGAAACTCAACCAACTCACTGAGTTGGTTTAGTCTCAAATCAGTGATATCAAACCAATTTATGTTAAGATTCTTTAGAGTCCAGAGTGCCTTGTGCTCCAACTCCACAGGTAGATGGCAGGCTTTACCAAACACCAATTTATATGGGGACATACCAATAGGGGTCTTGTAAGATGTCTGATAGGCCCACAGCGCATCATCCAGCCTCCGAGCCCAGTCAGTTCTAGTCGCATTCACAGAATTGGTTAAGATTTCCTTAATCTCTCTGTTTGAAACTTTAGCTTGCCCTATAGTCTACGAATTATAGTGCATGGAAAACTTGTGTTGATGTACTTCATACTTATCTAGCACAGCACGGAAGATCTTATCACAGAAGTGAGACCCCCCATCACTGATGATAGTTCTGGGATTCCTAAATTTGAAAAAGATACTCCTCCTCAGAAAATAGACAACACTCTTACTCTCATTGTTTGGAAACATAGTTGCCTCCACCCACTTGGAGACGTAGTCTACAGTCACTAAGATATACTTCATGCCATAAGAGCTCATAAATGGTCCCATAAAGTCAATGCACCATATGTCAAATATTTCCACTTCAAGAATAGGGGTCATGGGCAGCTCCTGACGCCTAGAGATGTTGCCTTGCCTCTAGTATTGGTCACAATCCATCACCAAGTCATGAGTGTCTCTATATATGGTGGGCCAGTAATACCCTCACTACAAGATTTTCTTGGATGTCCTGGCACAACCATGGTGACCCCCTACTAGTGAGGAGTGACAGGCCTCCATGACACTTATCATCTCCGCTTTAGGGATGCACCATCGAATGATTCCATTAGTACATGTGCGGAACAAGAAAGGTTCATCCTAGAAATACCTACGCACATCATGAAGAAACTTTTTCTTCTGGTGAGTGATGAGGCCCTCAGGCATAATGTCACTCACCAGATAGTTAGTAAAATCAGAAAACCAAGGGATAAATTCAACAGATGTGGCTAATACATGCTTATCGGGAAATAAATCATCAATGTTTAATTAATCATCACTTCAGGACTCGTTCTCCAATCTGGACAAGTGGTCAGCTACCTGGTTTTCAGGCCCTTTTCTATCTTGGGCTTCAAAGTCGAACTCTTATAGCAGGAGAACCCACCTAATGGCCTTGGCTTAGCATATTTCTTGGCCATTAAGTATCTCAATGCTGCATGGTCTGTATGGATGATCGCCTTTGTACCTAGAAGGTAAGGAGGGAACTTATCAAAGGCGTAGACACCGCAAATAACTCCTTCTCAGTCACTATGTAGTTCCTCTGGGCAACGTGGAGTGTCTTGCTCACGTAGCAGATTGGGTGAAAAAATTTGTTGTGCTTCTGATGCAGCACAACTCCCACCGTAGTGCCACTCGCATCACATATTACCTCGAACAGTGTTGACCAGTCCAGTGCAACCACCACAGGTACAGAGATCAATTTTTGTTTCAAGTTGACAAAGGCTTGCAGGCAGGCGACATCAAATTGGAACTTTGCATATTTCTCCAGCAACTTGCACAGTGGATATGTGATTTTGGAGAAATCTTTTATGAACCGGCGATAGAAGCTTGCATGCCCTAGAAAACTTTGAATTCCCTTTACAGAGATGGGAGGTGGCCATTTCTCAATGACCTCGATCTTTGCTCGATCTACTTCTATGCCCTTTCCAAAAATCTTATGGATAAGGGTTATCCCTTCATTGACCATGAAATGGCATTTCTCCCTGTTTAAGACCAAATTTTCCTCCTCACAACGCTGAAGTGCCCTTCTAAGATTTTGAAGACAATCGTCAAAAGAATCACCCACTACTAAGAAGTCATCCATAAATACCTCAAGTATTTCTTTGACCATGTTAGAGTAAATTGACATCATACATCGCTAGAAGGTGGATGAAGCATTACACAAACCAAAAGACATGCGTTTTAAAGTGAAAGTTCCATATGGGAAAATGAACGTGGTCTTCTCCTATTCTTCAGGTAATATAGAGATCTGATTGTAACCCAAATATCCATCCAGGAAGCAATACCACCCTTGGCCTGCCAGCCTGTCCAACATCTGATCCATGAAGGGCATGGGGAAATGGTTCTTCAATGTCCATTTGTTCAACTTTTGATAGTCCATGCACACTCTCCATCCAATGAAAGGCTGCAAGGTGACTAGCTCATTTTTTCGTTTTCCACTACGATTATACCACCTTTCCTGGGGATGCATTGCACTAGGCTAACCCATATGCTATCAGAGATTAAGTTTATGACCCTAGTGTCTAGCCACTTTATTATTTCTTTTTACCACCTCTTGCATAGGTGGATTCAGTCGGTGTTGGTGTTTAATACTTGGCACACAGTTATCTTCCAACTTAATTTTATGTGTGTATATACCTAGGGGAATTCTGATAATATCTGCAATAGTCCAACCAATATCCCTTTTGAACTGCTGAAGGACTATCAGCAAAGCTGCAATCTATTTTGCTTGGAGATTTGCTGCCACAATAATAGGTAAGATGTTGTTAGTTCCTAAAAATTCATACCTTAGATATTGAGGTAGATCCTTGAGCTCTACAGTCGGAGGCTCCTCAATAGATAGCTTGGCTGGCAGAGTTGGACGATTCTGCAAGTCCAGGTCCAACTTCTTAGGTCCATAATGCCTATATCTCATGCCCTACAATGCATGAGCAGAGTATTCATACCCTTCAACTTCGTCATCAGTAAAATTCATGATCACGAACTCCAATGGCTCTACACTCATTGCTTCCTCTCTAGGAACCTCAAAAAAGCATGCATCCTCAACATCTAGAACTGACATTACTACCACCTCCTTAGGCCTCTTCTTAGATGCACAAAAATTGAAGTTCACCTTTTTGTGTTAAGGCGGCATGTCAACTATCCACGTTCCACATCGACCAAAGCTCTGCCCGTAGCCAGGAATGGTCTCTCTAAAATGATAGGGACGTCAAAGTCCACCTAGAAATCCAAAATGATGAAATCTACTGGGAATATAAACCTACCCACTCGGACCAACACATCATACAAAATCCCTACTGGTCGTTCTACTAATCTATTTGTCATGAGTAGCTGCATTGTAGTGGGTATGGGGGCTCCTAAGCCTAACTGTCTATAGACTGTTAGCAGCATCAGGTTTATGCTAGCACCCAAGTCGAAGAGAGCCCTTGCAAAGTCATAAGCTCCAATGGTGCACAGGATTATAAATACCCCTGGGTCTTCTTTCTTTTTGACCAATGATCTTGTAGCAATAGCGCTACAATGATGGAGATTGTCGGCAGGCTCAATAGTGGTTATCCTCTACTTAGTGACAAAGTCCTTCATAAACTTAGCATAGCCCAACATATATTCGGGTGCTTCCACTAGAGGCATATTCACTGATAGTTCTTTTATAATCAACAAGAAGTTTTGGAACTTGACATTTTCTACCTTCTGCTTCAACCTCAGTGGGAATGGTGGTGATGGCGTGGGAATAGCTGGCAGGGGTGAAGTAGTTAGTCTGCCTAGAGCTTTAGGTATCCTAGGGAACTCAACCTGTGTTAGTTCTACATCTACATCTTCACCTGTATCGTTATCAAATACCTCTACAACATCAGGTACCATACTATCGGTCTTAGCTACACCTGCATCTTTGGCCTGGACAGGGTCAGCAAGTATTACCACTCCTTGTGTTCACCGCCATATAGTGGACATCATTTTTGGGGTTATGAATTGTGTCACTTGGGAGTACCCCAACTTTTCTCTGATTCAGTAAGGCTGACAATTGGCGTATCTATTATTCCAACTGCTTAATAGAGGCAGAGTATAAGTCTACCAACTGACGAATGCTTGTTATCTCTCCTCGCATGTCTCTCACCCCGCATTCTGTGGATTCAACCTTGTCAAGAACTTTGGTTATCATCTCCTTCAACTTTGAAGCACCACTACCACTATTCTGACGTTCTCTAATCATGGGTGGTATATATGCTCCAGTCTGGCCATTTCTTTAATTATCTCTGCTCTGCCAGCTTCCTGAGTGTTCGGTTTTGGGTCGTTCATAGTAGTTATCACAGCCATAGTTTCGACCTTGGTTTCTAGATTTGAATGTTCGGAAACCCACCTAGTTATTCAGAAGCTTAGCCTCCTCATCAAAATCAAAACCTACTTTATCATACCTGGGCACCACATCCACTGCTTTTACCTTTTCTAGACCTCCACCTGGGTTCGCATGTGCGCCATGTCCTAGTCTTATTCTTCTTCTTTCTTCCTTTGCTCTACAGTCATTCCAACAATGAACCCCAAACAATCTCCATCCCTGGTGTACCATGCCCTACTATTCTTGGTTGTTTGGTCTAAGATCACAATGTTTTCTGGAATTGTCCTGGACTTATACAATCTTCCACAAGCAACCTCAACAATGGGCATGGTGATAAAGTTGCAAGACCTATCGAAAACTTCTTTCAAGTGCTCATTTGTGAGGTTGTGGTTGGGGAACTATTTGATATTCTGTGTGAACCTCTCCCAGGTCTCATATAAAAACCTCAGGCGACAGTTGCTTATAGGTCTCAATCTCATTTTTCAGATTGAGCTTTGCTGATGCAAGGAAGAATCTCTCTAAGAAGGCTTTTTATTACCCTCCCTACATGCGAATGGAATCATAAAGAATCTCATTCAACCACTTTGTTGCCTTTTCGGTCAGAGACAATGGAAACAACCTTAACAGGATGGCTTGCTGGCTGACCTCGAGAATTTCTGATGATTGGCAAGTGGCCATAAAGTTCATGATGTGTTGATTTGCGTCCTCATGTTCCTACCCAGTGAACAATCCCTTTAAAGTTAGCATATGTAACATAGTGCTAATGATAGTAAATTTCACACAAGAAGGCAATGGGGGTAGGACGATTGCCCCTGTAGCTCCAGTGCCATCATCATTGTCATGCAGTGTTTATAGTTGTTGAGGGGCAGGCAGTCTAATCCCGACTTGATATTGAGTGGGGAGGGGGGGGTAACAAGTGGTACCCCATCACCATCAAGATCATGTATGCCCAAGCTATCATTTTCCCTAATCTCAACATTCAGGGCCAACTCTCGTCGCCTTTAAGCTTTACGCTCCTATGAATTCATCCTTCTAATAGATCTTTGTAACTCGGGGTCGTAAGGAATCAGTGTTGCACCCTTACTTCGGGTGGCGAGCATACACTACCTATCCCCTATACATAAACAAACCAAAATAACAAGTGAAATCAGGAAATAAAATTACAAGTGAAATTAGTAACTAATAGACAATTACTTCGCCGTATTCCCCGCCAACGACACCAAAATTTGATATGCACAAATTTACACTCCAAACGAAGATTAAAGTGGTTGTTGATCAAATATAGAACCCAACAGGAGTTGAGGTCGATTTCACAAGGAAAGCGTGAGAATATATCTATTAGCACTTGGTTTCAAATGTAATATCTAGTTCATAGAAACAAATATGCATAAAGTAAATGGGGGTTTAAGTGGGGTGAACGATTGAAGTTAAATGAAAGATTAAAAGGACTACAATGAAGCTGGATTTCAAACAATTTATTAACTTCTAGGATTGTGTTCTCCATGCCACCCAAGTTGATAGAAAAACTCGATGTCAAACTCGTTCATGATTATTCATATAGGATCAAGCAATAATTGGTAGCATCTAATTTACCTCTTGGTCCTTCTTAGATGCATCTCATTCCTTACCTCTCGGTCACAGAATGTGTATTGCTAACCTTTGCTACAGATCCCAAAATACTCTCACCTCTCGAACTCAAGTACTTAGACTAGGTCATCAACCTTGAATTTATATTGCACACTCTTTACCTAATACCCCCACTTTCGGGCAAGTAACAAATACAAGGATGCCCTCAATGCGTCGACTCATCAAAAGGGGATTTTATTGTGAAGAGCTATGCAATGTATGCAATAATAAATCCCAAAATTTAACACAAGTTTGTTTATCTTAAGGAATTGTCATGGTTCCCATAACCCTAGTTATGGGTTTAGCCTAGCATGTTCAATGTAAATGCCCAACAATAAGAGAAAGAATTTAGGATTAAGAACTTAATATTGATAACATAAAGAATTCACGGATTACAATCTTCAGAGATGATTAAAAATCCAAGATTTCAATGTAATTAAGCATAAAATAGTGTTCTCCCTTCATGTTCTTCGCACAACAGTCAAAAAGCAAAGATAGAATAAAATAAAAAGAGTATTTATATACATGAGAAACCTAATTCAACTCAAAATAGGAAAATTTATGTTGGCCAAGGCTACGGACGTCGGCATGGCCCATGGGGCTTCAAATGGATCGTGAAACGATCCGTATTGTTAGACTTGGCTTCAATCCTACAACCATTCTTCATGACTGGGCCTCACGATTCGTGTACGGGTTTACAGCCTATGTGAGCAACTCGTGTGTCTTGCCTTGGAGCTTTTCTTCATTGTCTTATATTTCCTTGGTGCCATGAATCCCTTCACGACCCGTGTTGAGGCACACAACCCGTGGAGGGTCCCGTTGACTTTTCCTTGCTTGTTTCCTCTACCCTCTATTCACATCAGCTCCACGGTTATGTACAAAACCCGTCTAAGTTCCCACGGTCTGTCAAAAGTACCATGGGACTTGCCTTTGCTTCCCTTGTTCTTGTTATTGTTGACACCTTGCATGCCAAGTGTGAGGCCACGATAGGCCCCATGACCTGTTCAGTGTTATACGGCCCGTTATGGCACCCATGGTACTTCACTTACTCTCTCTTTCCCCCAAGGTCTCCAGTTCGAGATCACGCTACCTCTTGCGGTCCGTATGGTGCTGCACAGACCATGGTGGCTTCCGTATACCTGTACTCGTGCTCCTTTTTCAACTCTTTGCTTGCATTTTGTTCAAGTTTCTAATCATTTCCCATTTTCCTGAAAGTTAGCATAAAAACAGAACATGAAACCCATAAATTACTTGAGAACTCACAAGAATCCTATGTTCAAAGCGTTATAAGAGTCATATTTTCATGACTCGTCACACGAACCAAGCCTAGGGCCTGGATGTAACACGGTGAATAGGGATCCAAAGGGAACCCCAAACAAGCCTCTTAATCATGCATTGCACATCCTTGGTTATGGAAGTATAGATTAAATAAAATAGAACATAGTTTTTAAGGGAAACAGGACTTTGGACTCATGCTATGGGGATGTTGTAGGGAAGAGGATTAACATGGATCACATAACATTAAAGACTAAGGTGTGGGTAAGTATGGCTCACTCTATGGGGGCAATTAGGGACTTAGGACTTTTATCTCATCAATACAACAAATATTTAACACATAAGAGGGAATAAGGGACTAAGGGGGTCTTTCATGATATATGGTATAGATAGGGTCGGGATTATAACATACATAGACAAATATTCAACAGATACCTCTAATACGAATGGAACGGGGGCCAAGACATCTCTCGGGATCACCCTCAAAAAATAAGATCCAAAAATATACAAGTCTAGATAAAACATGAAAGTAATGGTGATTGTCCTCGGAATAGAGGACTCACCAAAAGTAATCTTCAACCGAACCATCTAGCCACGTGGAGGAGAAGGATGGATAGAAGCTCTGGTCCCTACATGGTTAGATTATGTAGGCAAGAAGTATGTGTTTGTACTTGGAATATACTAAGTATGCGAGATGCAATGCAACAAAGAGAATAAGTCATAGTTAAACAATAATCATAATCAATGAGTATAAGCTCAACATGTCATGAATGCTCAATGGCTTATTTGAAGTAAAAGGATCATCAAATCACATAATATATCTTACATAGATGGGAAAGCACCATAGTTGACATGTAAGACCAACGTACTATAACTTAGAATTCTGATATTCACTCCATACCAAAAAACAGAGTGGTCTACTTTGCCAAGGTAGAGCAAAAATTTACCTTATGGGAACTCTCCCACTTTGGAGATGCTTCACAACACCTTACGGGAACAACACCCTTTTTGGCTACCTTACGAGAACTCCCTCTTTTTGGTAAATCATAAGATAAGGTCCTTACGGGGTTACCACCCTTTTTGGATAATAACAAATAGAAGCCTTACGAGATCACCACCCTTTTAGGATATTAAGTGGCATGTACCTTACGGGAACTCCTCTTTTTCGGTAAATCATACCACAAGTAATTCACAACCTATAGTGGTAACATCGTTAAGCGACAACGACTACCTACAAAGGTCCACTTAGTTCTAGGTCACAATCCTAAAGAATATTCAAATTATACTTATAGTCATAATATGCAAAGCATCGTAATATCATAAAATCATCATCGAGTATATCATCAAAATCAAATCTTCATAATATCAAAATAGGGCTTCATAACTTTCACAATATTCTCATATCTCATATCATGCATAATAGCCCTTTTTAAAATTCATATTATTCATATTTTGCACAATTTGCCATAAGGCTCTCAACATCATAAAAGCTTAGCATACATTTCTAATCAAATCATGGTGGGTACATGTACATAGGTTTAAAACCATGCAATTCATGAGTAAATAACATGGGAGGAGTATAATGGAACCACTTGAACATTATTCAAAATAACCCACCTAAGCATCATAAGACTTAACTAGGATATCATCAAATCCTTATGAAAATTCATAAATTTTACATGATCTTTAAATGCATAATCATGTACAAAGGTAATACATCATAAATTTCTTCATAATATTTGTTAAATAAAAGAGTCTATAAAATACCCATGTATATCCATAACTTGAAAATAGATGAGAAAGAGAAATAATTGAGCTTCGTGGAGAAAAGGTCTCCACAAATCAAAACCCACATAACTTGGTATGATTAGAGATGGAAATCTGGTGAGATAATAAGGAGAATTTGAAACCCTGACTTGGACTTCTTACTTGAGAGCCTTGAAGAACTTGGGAGAATTTAGGAGGGATTTGGCGACTTAGGTTATTTTAGAATGGAAAGGAAAGGGGTTTATTAGGGTTGTAAAGGGATGATAAGGGGTCCTTTGAGGCTAACGACGTAGCATAGGCTTAGGAAATTAGGAAAGGTTGATTTTACCCTTTTTAAAAGTCCTGCCGTACAGGACCACGAGACCCCATTTAGGGACCGTGGTCCATTCTATGAGCCATAGATAAGGAATTTCATCTAATAACATTTTATTCTCAGAAACTTTCTCTAAATCTCATTCCACGATTGGGCTTACGGCTCGCCTGATAAGTTGTACATCAAACCCCTAAAAATTCCAAATTTCATCAAGTCTGGTCATCATTACACGAGTAGAAGTTATGGCCCATGAAAGACCTTATGGACCATAAAACCCCTTTATGAATCACTATCACTAAAAAAAAAATTAGAATTTATTTTTCTTTGCACTTTTATACTTTCCAACATGTTGGACCTTACACATTTAAAATAAACATAAAATCTATATCAATTTTCAACAACAAGGATTCAACACTAACATATTATATAATTAACTAAAAATACAATAACATAAAAGTTGAACATCAAACCACCATTCAAAAAAACATAAAAGATAATTATTGTTTATTTGTCAATCTCAAAGATAACTATAACTCATGACAATTTTCAACAACCCATCCTACGGTGTCAATTCTTTTTCATACACACCAACTATCCATTTTCATTGCATTTGACCAAAAATATTACTATTCGTCAAGGTCATAGGAGTGTGAGTAATCAAATGCTCAATATAAGTCAATGAGTATGAACCGCAACCTGCCCTATTATCATTTTTGGGAGAATCTTGCTTTCAATCATACTTCCTTTCTTCATTGAGCAGATATACAGGCAAGTGACTGAACATTTTGGACTGCTTCAAGAATATAGAAAATAATTCCATTAGTCGAATCATAAATAACATGAACTCATCTTCTGCAAATACAGGAAGATTGCAATTATAAATATTTATCACTCCCTCGTTGATTACAAACTTGAGAGCCATAAAATATTTTTTCTTTAGATTTATCACAGTGTAGATTTTTTGGTACCTATCCATGAGATACTATCGAAAAAGGGTTTTGCTCCTTTACAAAATTCCATGTAAAACTCATCAAACACATATGTATTAAGGTGATCCTTCAATGAAAGAGTGCCCTATTGCATGCTAGCATCTGACAACTCAGTATAAATATCTTTAAAAATATTGTAGAAATTAAGGTCCTAAATGATGTTTGTTGAATCATAATGTGTGGAATAATCTATATGTCTTATTCTCATATGACAGAGTATTTCATCTACAAGCTACAATCATGAATATAAAATTAGTTACTAAGTAGAATTATGTATAGCAGATGCAACACCTAATGCAACAAATATAAACACACTACAACAATTGTTGCATCTGTTATAATTATTTTATTAAATTAATGCAGCATGTATAATAATTATTGTACTTGGTACAATAACTTCATAAAATAATTGCAGCAACTACTGTAATTGCAAAACAATTGCAATAACTAAATGAAGCTGATAAAAAATTAAAACAAATTGTAGAAATTTACATTGTCTTCCTACCACACAATCATGTTTGTCATCATTGTAAAGTCGTTAATCCATTGCTGGAGCTTTTTCTTTTTTGGTCATTAACATTCAGATAAATTTTTATTGGTTGGAGCTCTTTTTGTTGATCACCCACCATCTTTCAAGCATTGACTGTATTTTTTTGGCACTTGAGAGTGCCTTAGAAATTTATCTTTTTCTCCTTTTTAAACCAATAGGAGTGTAAGGGTCTGAGATTCTCAAAAATGAATTGATACCACTTTTGGATATCAATGAATTGATGCATGTATATAGAGTCTCCACCTTGAAAATCAACTAATTCATTTGTTCAGAGACTTTTTTATATTCACAAGCACATAAAGATATCTTAGAGATACCAACACCAATAGTTGAATATTTTTCCAAGGTGTAGGGAGTTTCTAGAGGATGTCGAATAGTCTCACTAACCAAAGAAAATGATGTTCCAATATCATGACCACCAATAGCACCAACACCATAAATACCACCAACAATGTCACCACCAACACCATCTGCACCATCACCAACAGTACCACCACCAACACCATCAGCACCATCACCAACAGTATCACCACAAACACCATCAACACCATCACCAACAGTGTCACCACCAACACCAACACCAGAAGTATCAACACCTTCACCAACAGTTGTACCACCAACAATGCCAGAAACACCAACACCTTCACCAAAAATACCAACAACATCACTAACACCAACACCAACACCACCAGAATCACCAACATTACCATCAATATAAGAATAATTTTTTAATCTTGTTGCATTATCATTCACAAAACTAGCAACAACTTCATTAATAGCTCTTGAAGCATCGAAATATTTTTCAACCTCGGATAAATCCCTTTTAATAGTTGATGCTCCAATAAACTCCTCTCGAAGTTTTTCAAGCTTAGGATCTATCTTGTCTTCTTCTAATGGGACAAATTCAGAAAAAAAAAATTATCTCCATCTCAGTGATTGAAAGAGCTATCCACGGGTACACAATTTATGCATAATAAATAAATGTTAAGGTAGAAGTATGAATAACATTCAACAAGTGTGAGAATTGCACTAATTATTCTATTTATCATCAGTAACTGTTGTACCTGTTTCAGCAACTGCTATAATAGCTATAATAATTGTTGAGGCTAGGCATAACAATTGCTAAAACTATTTCAATAACTATTGTGACAACTACAATAATTATTGAGACTAGGCACAACAACTGTTGAGACTAGACATAGGGCTAGCCAAATAATTATTGAATATAATACAACAATTGCTTAGACTAGCGCAACAATTGACCAAGTTACTGCAACAAGTTCAACTTTATTGAGACAGAAATAGTCTATCAAAATATTAAGGATATATAAATATAAAATAAAAAATCTTACCGAGTCAAACGGGGGATCAAACAAATCAACAATTTTAATCGAAATACTTTTCTTTGCATTCATCCATCTAAGAATTCTCGGATAAGTTTTTTCATCTGATAAATTTTTAAATTGAGTCTGAAGATGGGGAATAGCTTAAAATGTCCAAGCCTGTATAAAATAATATCATCACAAACTAAAAAATTAATCAAACATTAATAAAGATAAAAAAAATATTGAACAAAGTTTACCATGAAAGTCCAAGGAAAGCCAAAAAGATTGGTTGCTTTTTCCTATTGGGTTCAATTCCTTCAACAGATATTTAATGGCGAGTTTGAAGCTTTCCTAGCCCTATGAATAGGCACAAAATGCTTTGTGATCAGTGTTGACATCTAATTTTGACCCCCCTCTCTTCTAATTCAGTATTTTGAGCTTCTAAAATTAATAATGTATCCATTTATCTTTTACTATTATTTTAGTACTACAACTATTAGTATTATTGTCATCGTCACATTTCTACATTTATTGAAATTATTATTATTATTATTATTATTATTATTATTATTATTATTATTATTTTCAAAATTATCGCGATCACTTTTTACACCTCTTTTTCTTAACCAATTGATTGTCATTATCTTATTTCAAGTTTCATATTGATTAAATTAATTATAAGTTGATATATTGTGTCTATACTTTATGTTAAATAATTAGCGTGAAGTTCTAATATTAATACTTTATTTTTACATATTAATTAGTAGTTGTCATTATATAATATATATTGGAAGCTTAAAATAATTTAAAAGATAGAAGCAAAAGGATCCAATGTACGACCCAAAATTGGCCCAAAACAAGAGCCCATATCTGATTCAATATCCAACCCAAGCACACTAATCCTAACCCTAACATATGGAGGGAGCTACAATGCATCCAAAAGAGCACCATCGCTCTTTATTTTCCTCTTCCAAAGAAAACTTCAACAATCTTTATCCATGGACAGAGCTTAGGCTCTCCATTTTCGTGCAAGTCTCAAAAGTCAAACACTCTTTCTCTCCTTCCCCTTTGATGTATAAATTTGCAGTGCTCATTAGTCATGGCAGGCCTTTGTCATTCTATATTAGTGAAAAATTATATTTCTCTCTCTATTTTAGCTTTTTAAACCTGTCATCTCTTTGGCCTTAACGTTTCAAAATTTTGGTCAACAACATGCCAAACAACTTTTTGATGCAGAGAATCATCAGACCGAGATTCAAATTACTTTTTTCTATGCAACCCGTGACCCTGACCATTCTCCTGTCTTTGAATTTGAAATTCAAAATTTTAACTTTCTACCCCCATAAATACTAGAATACAGAGTCCATTTCTTTTTTCAAAAAAAGGATGATTGCTTCTCTCCTCTAAATCTTTGCAGTATTCTCCATTTTTACTTAGTTCCTGAGCAGTGGCGGATCTAGGATTTTAAAATTGTGGGTGCTCTCTTATAGTTGCGGAATCAAAATTTTTATTAAGGGTTCAAAACATAAAAGGTAAATACATGAGAA
>JBCEWC010000344.1:19200-61316 GCA_038996855.1 Solanum aculeatissimum | reverse complement strand
CTCAATGGACAAAATCAAATCATTCACTACACTTAACTTCCACCACACTTAATACAAAATAAGCAAATTAATATATATAAAAATATTAATATTAAAATGCTAATATACCAACAAAAAAAAAAAAACATATATTAGTAAAAGTTAAAACTTATATTATACCACCATATATTTTGGATGGTATTTGACCCCAGATAGTCAACGATTTAATGTTAATACTTAACCAATTCAAAGAAAAGATTTGATTAATTTAGAATATTCTTTAGAAGGGGAATAATATAACACTTGCTTGGAGGGGTCCCCTTGTGTTTTTATTTATTTTGACCCATCACATGCTTAATTATCATCTTCCCAACTTGCATGGAATCTATGATTCCACGTAGTATATATTATTATACTAACAATATGATTTAATCTATTATAATTAATAGGCTAATTATTTACCAATTATTATTGTTAATAAAATTAGTACTATGAAATAGAGCTACTTCTTTATTATTGAAAAAAGATAAGAGTTACTTGCCTATAATCGCATTTAAATAATATGATATATAATAAGATTTTTTTTTAAAATTTGACGTTGTTATTATAATCATAAAAAAAATAAGTATATTTATTATTATTATTATTTGCGGAGGGGGGAGGGGGGGGGGGGGCGACAATGGTGCGACACCATGACAAGAAGGATTCTCTCTGCCTAAAACTTTTTGAGAAATCTTCCTAAGGAGGATTTATGCTAATTATTATTTTCCTAAGATTCCAGATCAATAATTAGGGTCAATTGATACATGATTAGAGTTATGTATATATTAATAATATATTAGTAATAAGTAAATTTATGTATGTAGTATTTTATGCAGAATTTAGTTATTTATGTATTAGTTATTCTACCTTCAATCTTACATAAATTTCATCATAACTTATACATATATTGGTTATGTAGATTTTTGAATTACAAATCAAACGTCATATTAATTTATACATAATCACTTACCTTACTTCTTAGTCAGTTACAAAATATGATATTACTTAAATAGTATTCAAAACAGCTATCAAAATGCAAACGAGATCTAATGATGGACTTAATTCGTCATGTCTGACCAATATTACAAATTAATTATATTAATTAGTGATTTAACTTGTTTACCGCCACTGCCTTTTAAGATTTCACAGTAATAATTAAATTAAATGTGTGAAGAAAAACGAGATGAGAGTACACTGTGACTTAATAGAATAACTCAATTAGCACATGCATGCCTACGTAGATTATTTATGGCTTCTTTTGTACAAAAACGTTGATGGGTTTGCTTAATTAGCCACAATTATAATTAAAATGGATTTGATTATTCACTAATTATGATTAACACCATTTGGTTATACTCATGACACGTTATAACTAATTAATATTTATGGTAATCACATGCATCCATTCATTATCAAGAGTATATTCATACATAGGCATTTGTCAAACTCACAGGATAATCAATTCTATTTATAGATGCTGGACCACTAATCTATAATTTTCCCCTTGATATTTTTTCTAATTATTCTTTTACTTTTTATTGGTTGAAAAAAAAATATATACAAAAGCTGCATCCACAAAAAGTAGTAGATTCCAATGGGGAACATTCTGGTTCTAATTGTCCATATTCTTGTGCTATAACGAATATGATTTGAATTAAGATATTTTTTAAGTTTTCTTTATTACTTATAAAAATAAATAAAGAAATACATCTACACAAAATTAAATTTTGAGTGTGCGTCTACGTTTAGTAATCGTATGTATACCATTTATTGTATCTTGAATTAGAGTCTTTCGTATACGTATTTAAAAAAAGTAAATAAGGTGATTCTATCATTTTTAGTGTTGTTTCATTGTTCTTCGAACAATTTATTAATGATATTTTAGATCATTTAATATGAACAAACGGCATAAGCATGTAATACAAAGAAGAAATGACAATTGTAGAGTTTGCTTTGGAATCTACACTATCAAAAATAGAGAATTTAGCGACAATAATAAATATATATAGATATTTATAATAAAAGAATACATATAAATGTCATGATTTAAGGTTTAAGTGACTAAATATTTTTGTGATGATAAATATCATCACTAAAATGAAAATCTATTGTCACTATATATTTCTTTTCTTGTAGTATTAAGTGGTGGATGAGAATATAAAATCAAAAATTGTGGCGGCATGGTCGGTATGTATTTCTGCATCGTTAACTAAAATTTTCGCCTTCAAACCCTTGAAGTCGATCAACTTTGGTACGAAATAATTCAATCTTTAAAGTGAGATTTTTCAGTGCATAAATTCATCGAACTCCAAGCAAAGTACGAATACTAAATGAAGAACCAAAATAATACAGAAGATAAAATGAGAATATTATTTAAGGTTACACTATGATAGAATCGTATATCTCCAGTCTTTGCCAGTAATTTTGAGTTTAAAAATCCTAAAGATCAAAATAAGATACTTCAATACGAATTCAAATTAATCAAACTACGAAAAATAAAAATAAAAATGGAGTAGAAGATGGAGATAGGAAATAAATGCAATAGAAGAAACAGGCTGGCCTTGACAAGGAGGTTGATTCTTAGAGATAATATAGGTCCAGCTTTAGCATTAAATAATGAGTGTAACTGCAGAAATATTATTTCAGAAAATCAGATCCAAAGTCTAGAAAAATACCCCAGCAGACTCTTTCTTCTTGTCACTTCAAAATTGGAACCTAATACAATTAATTTTGAACTCCAACTTGGACCATTAATTAGATTAATTCTTGTACACAAGTTTGCATAATTCAATATAATAATTATCATGGTAGGTAGGGGGCTGAGTTGCAGTAATATCAATTTAACAAAAGTATTTCTACATTGTTTGGGGTTTTCTCGAAAACAGTCTCTCTACTTCTATAAGATAGTGATAAGATGTCCTCGTCAGACCCCCACTTATAAAATTTCATTGGGTATGTTAGTGTTGTTTATTTCTACATTGTTTTTAGGTTAGAAATAAATAAACTTGAATGTCAATTGATATATTGCTGTCTAAGAACTTAATTGGACTTTCAAACTAAACAAGGGAGTTCACACAACTTTGATAGTGTCAAGCCCTTAACCTTTAATCACTTGAATGATTAGTGGTGTTAAATGGACGGATATGATCAAATTTGTGTGAGGTAAAATGAGTTAAACAAATATGAATAAAATATTGTCCAAATCTGAGTTCACCCATCTCACTAACTACCAATATAAGTCTTTTTTCATTTTTCAACACAATCGAATAAAATGAAAAGTTTATAGAAAGGAAAAAAACAAGTCAAAGAACAAATTTTAATGTGTACTCTTGCTAAATTAATGTTTTTTTTTCTCTCCTTGGTTTGGTTTGAATGAAACGTACATCCTAATATTATCTTTTAAAAGCAAAGATGATAGTGCACAGTTGTGCAATAATTGAACTTGGTACCACAAAAAAGATTAACCAAAAAAGTAAAGTAACTATTTTTTTTGAGTAAAAATAATGTCATTTTCCATTTGCGAAAGAAAGCCAATTAATTGGCTTGTACCATATTTTAGGGTAGCTCTGCTATTAAATGGAACTCATAAGCATCGGCAGAGGAAGAGTACCGATCGAATTCACTATATTTTGTTTAATTATTAATTTAAAACTTTGTATTTATGATAACGTACATTTTTGACATTATCTTTTTATCGTTTTGTAGTTTATGCAAAAAATAAAAAGAAATATTTTTTTATGATCGTGTTTGCTTGAAAAAAGTCAACATTTTTTCAAAACAAATGTCTTAGAATATTAAGATTTATATGCTTTATCCTCCAACTATCATGGATCATCTTTCAGAACAAACAACTCATAGGTTGGTTTCGTAAATAACTAATTCTCAACTCCTATAATTAACAACAATAATGTATCCAGTGGTATCTCACTAGTGAAGTCTGGGGAGAGTAAAATATACGCAGACCTTACCACTACCTCACAGTTCAATTTGCCATTGATTTCACGATTGAAATTTGAAAGAGGAATTTTCGCATATAGCCACTCAAAAATATCTTAATTATGCTCCATAGCTATAGTTTCGGTAATTATATTTCATAACTATAGTTATAGCAATATTTGTATAATTCGTGTAACATTTGTATAATTTCCTATACAATTCGTGTACAACATTTGTATAATTCGCTATACAATTTGATTCGCGCACAACATTTGTATAAATCGCACAAATTATACAAAATTCAAACTGTAATTACAGATGGATGTTTGCCGCAAGCCGTAATTAATTCAAACTATAGCTATATTAGCTAATTAACTAATATATGTGTAGACATTGAAATTTGTAGGACTCGACAAAATTAGTCTTATTTCAGTCAGGGTTTCTTGGAGGCTAATCTTTAGGGTTTCTTGGAGGCTGATCTTATTTCAGTTAGAATTTCTTGGAGGCTACTCTACCCTAAATCTTAATTAATGCCTATATAAAGGGTATTATATTAGGCATCTCAAATATCTCACAAATTCATGGGATATTCATAAAGAAATCAAAATCTCAAATATCACCAAATCCTTGAGATCAAACAAAATCTCAAATATCCCCTTCATGGAGATCAAGTCCAAATCATCCTAGTTCGAGAAATACACCACTAACGGTCCTTGAATCATGAAAAAATCTTATAAGAGAAGAATCAAGGGAGGAACAGATTTGTACCCACATCGTTTGGAATTTTATAAAATGGCTACTTTTCAAAGAGCGGGTCTAAATGTGGCCAATGGACGTTATTTCTTATAGCCCAGAATTTAAACAGATTTACTGGATTGGGTTATCGACCCATTTATATTTTATTGGGCCAACTTTTACTTTTGATCGAGGAGTGGGCCGAGCTTGCTACTGGGCTAATTAACGACAACGCGCCAGAAGCTTTTCTTTTCTTGAGCTATCAAATGTCAAGTAGTGAATTTCTTTTCTTTTAAATGCCCAACAATGGTATCTCAATTTATGTGGTTTTCAACTCATATTTCGAGAGTCAAATAATTTGATTTTAATCGTGAACTTGAGAATAAACTCTTTAATAGTTTTGAAATAAAATTTATATATTTAAAAATTATGTAAGTATCATTAAAATCACAATAATTGACAATTTAAAGTATTTAAAAGATCAATGAAAAATAAATTACAAAAACTTGTTTGAATCTAGAAAATCCATCCAATGCAAGTGGTACACTTCATACCAACCCAAGCTCAACGAAAAAAAAAACCAAGTACATCCTTAATGCAAAAGGTGCTACATAAATTGGAACGAAGGAAAAAGTAAGGATGTTCTTGAACAGATTATTTAAAAGTTGGTGTATTTCACCTATGTTTTTTAAAATTATTATTTAATATAGAAGGGTGCTTTGAGTTTTTTTTTTTTTTTTAAATAATGTAAAATGGGAGCTTCTTGAAAAAAATTATAAGTCAATTTGTTCACCTCCCATCTCACTTATGTATCTGAAATTCAGAACCCATCGAAATATATGCCTTGTTATTATTGAACTTGTTTTTTTAGCATAGCAAACAAGTAAAAATGAACGAATGGAATAATATTTAAAATAATCAAGCCACAAACCAATTTTCAAATAAAAATATATGAAAATAAAATGTCCTTCCTGCGCCAATTGGACCAGGAGTTATCAAGGAAGGTTAGAAGGAAAAGTTAAGTCAAGTCATTGATTTGACCATGCCTCCACATTAGCCATCATAAATAAATTAATAGTCACATATATTATTGTAGGAACTCCTAGACTTTGTCCAATTTTTAATTACTAACACTATTAAATTGGTCAAGTCTAACACACTTATAATGTGAAATCAAATTGAGGTTAGAGTAAGTTGAATTTTTCATATATATTGAGCAGCCTCTCCATTTTCTCACGTTTTTTCTACATTCAACCATTTATTTAATTTATGAATTCTACTATTATTAAGTATTGGTAGTAGTTATTCACTTGCTTTCTACAGTTGAAGTCTGCCAATGAGCTCAAATGCTACTTCCTCTGTACACTTTTCTTTTTTGTCCGTCCCAAAAAGAATATCACATTATTCTAATTTGAAACATTTTTACTCTTAATGAAATGATTCTCAGTCATCTAAGAATAATTTTAAACTACAAGTTTTTAAAGTCTTTTTTTTTTAAACATCGTGTCAAGTCAAAGAGTGACACATAAAATGAGACACAAGAATATATATATCAGTTGCCAAAAACAAATTTACACACATTTTATTTTTCTAAGTCAAACTCAGGTAACTTGGCTACATTTCGAGATATATAATGGAGAAAAATTACACACTTATTTTTGAATTAAGCTGATAAAATAATTGAATAACATTATTTAATTTTATAAATTAATTAAATCTTTTATCGATTGTACAATTATTTCTTGATGAGGGAAAACTTTCAAATAATCCAGGAGGAGGAAATAGTCAATCTAAGTATTAGCACAATTTAAAATGAATTGAATCAATCAAATCAAAATTAACTAAATTGATAAAATAAGTGCATTATTAATCCGTCTAAATCTAAATAAATTGAACAAATCATAATTTATGGACTAATGTTGTCACCCATAAATTATAAAGATTGAAAATAGGAAACTATATTCATGAGCATAGAATAGCAAGTCAGCTTTGTGGTTTGAGTGCTTCACCAACTTTTTAAATTTCTTACGCTGAGAAAAATCTAGAAACTTAATCAATGGTGGACTACAAGTGGCAGACATCTACTAGGAGCGGCTCAAGTACATTAGTAGTCTAAGATAAAAATCGAATGAAAATCTTAAACTTTAAAAAATAAATTAATATATTTTCTTATGAATGTTATTCTTCTAGCTCTTTGAGATGTAAAATTGTTAAAAAGATAATTAACATTGATTTCATTCAGTAATTCTTTTCAAGTGATGATATGATCATATTCCAGATGTGTTAAGCTTTTTCTAATAATTATCTATTTTTATATGAAATAAATAATTTTATTATAAATAGTGTTTACTTAATATTTTTTCCTAAAAAAATCTATAACCTATTATTGCCAAAAATAAAATAAAAAATGAGACCCCTCAAATTTAGAGGCTTAAGGCGCTTGTCTTTTTCCTAACATTGTCGAGCCACCCGTGAATGCTACTACTTCCCGCGACCATCTTTATTTATCTAGTATTGACTTGATATACTCCAAACAACAAATAAATATCAATTTTAATATAGTTTTTTTTTTAAATATATTAAAAATGACTATAGTTAAAAAAAAATAAAAAATTGGAAACTGTTTGATGAATTATTTTTTAAATATGAATATTTATTTTTAATGTAGTGAACAAATAAGAGTGGAAGGAGAGAGTACTACATAGGAATATTTAGTTTCATTGATTAAGAAAGAAAATATTGGCTGTATTTAATTTGTAGAATGGGTGGATCATAAAATGGAACATTGGGCAAGTAACCTAACTCATTAGGCATTCTAAATTTATCTTATCACCAAATCCATTTTGGAAAAATATTTTTTACAAATTACCAAAACCAATTATTTTTGGCTTAAAGACAAAATTCTGATTTTCATATTTCAAAAATAAAAACAGCCATATAACGTTTTACCAAAATTGCTGTTCAAATTTTAATTTTTTTTCAAAGACTTGTTAAACCAAAACAATTTTAGATATATATCATATATATGACCCCACAAAATAGATTAATTTGGATTGAAACCACACAAAATTCAGGTCCATTAATGAAAGCCTAACCATAAGCTAATTAATTAGTCCATACGTTCCTCAGTGAACTCTATGTTTAGTCTTATCAGAACGGTTAATTAATAATGACTAATCAAACAACTCTAATTAAATAGAAAATGAATTTAAGCCAAACAATCAACCTTTTCTCTATTTCTTTTTAGTTGTCGTGTTGCATTTTTTAAAAGTCAATTTGATCAATTTTCAAAGTTAAATTAGATTTACATTAATTCGATATGTTAAAATAAAATTTTAGATATTCAAAAATTATATAAAAAGTACTGTAAATTAATTTTTTTCATATCAAATACATCCTAAAATGTTAGTAAAATTTCACTCCCTCCGTCTAAAAAAGAATGACATACTATACTTTCCTTTTCAGTCTGTTTAAAAAAGAATGACCTATTTTCTTTTTTAGCAAAAATTTAATTAAAATTTCCATGTGTCAAGTTTAAAACCACAAGATCAAAAAATATTTTGGTATATTTGACATAACTTTAATACATGACCTTTAGATTAAAATTTCTTCTTTATTCTTTTAAATTTCGTGTCAAGTCCAATTAGGTCCTTTTTTTAAACTAGAGGAAATATCATGCAATTTTAAAAAAAAATTGTGACAACTAAAAAGAAACAAATGGAGTAATACTGGATAAGGACAATGATATGACATATGTAGCATTTTTTAGTTATCATTTTGGTAAAATACCTCAAGTGTATAAAATTTAAACTTTTTTGTTAAAAAACTAATATGATTTGGCTTGCTTGAAGTTGATATATCAAAAGATGATTCTTTTAAACCAAGTGTAAATTTATTATTTAACTTGCAATTCAATTTGAACACTACTTCTTACTAGCTAAGTATGCCACTTGGGTTAAGTGAATATGCAAACTTGCCAGAACAAAATATATGTGCAATAAGACTATCTACTACTTATGTACTAAAGTGGTTGTGTATCATCTTGCTATGAGCTGTTGAGCTACTAGCAAAAGCACTTAAATATTTTTTAATATTGAAATTAATTATGTAAACAAATAGATTGTGTATTTGAATAAAAATTGTTTAGACTTTCAAAAAATAATTAATTATAGAGGGTAAAATGAAAAAAATACAATTATTTTATCTTGATTGTATAAATTGACAAATAATTTAGAATAAGTATTGGTAATAAGGTTAACTACTACTATGAGACGATGAAGTAGTATGTGACAATAGATATTAAGGATAAAGTCGTAAACAACACTTGATCGTAAGTCATAACTAAGGGTGGAAAATTAGTCCATAAGAACATGATATACCAAATATTTATGGGTTCATTTTGATTCATCCAATTTAGACTATTTAAAAGTAGGATTGTTGTATAGCCCAAATTTATCTATGAAAAATTTATAACAATAACAATAATATATTCAGTAAAATCGCATAAAGTATAAAAGAACACTTAAATGCATTATAGTTAATACGAACAAAGAAGGAATCATTCAAATTCTTGATTACGTTGCGAAATTTCAACAAAAAGAATGAAAGGAAAGGGGCGACAAGGCATCGATGTAGATCTCATCGGGAGAAAATCAGAAAATATTTTTGCGTCAGCGACGTTCATCGTATCTTGAGTGCAATACCAATATGCATAAATTCATCATAATTAAGTAATAAAAATTTATGTTCAATATTCAAACGTATGTATTTATTAACTTAATATAAACATCGATCCAAATTTTTTAAAAAATAAAAAGTTGTGTGATGGTTCAAAATTGTGCGTTGTTGGAACTTATATGGGTGCATGAACCCACCGCCAAGAAACTACTATATGCCTATCTGTCGATGGAGGCTGTAACGAAAAGCCACCTTACGAGATGACTTAACCCGCAAGGTGTGCAGCCAAAGCAAGCATCACGAGTCTTACGTACCTGGCAAAACAAACTAAGGCAGAAAAAAAACAGCCTACTCTACTTTGCTATACATTTCTTGTGAGTGACAGGAAGGTTGAGAATATATTGACAACTCAAAACAACTAAACCAATATATTATCCCATCATTATTTTACTTACTTTAATATTTCTATCAACTGAAAGGGAATGACTTGTACATTTGTTAAATAATTAAGAGGATTCCAAGCCGCGTAATGTGCTGCTTCTTCAAGAATAAAACCTCATTGACGCTGCACGTACTCCACACGTTGCCTTGTTAATCACGCACTCACACACACATTTCACACTTACCATTCATTATCCTCATCTCTTAACCTTATTTCAATGGGGAAACAGCTTTCTTTTATTTTTACTATTTTACTGGTCAACTTTTGATTGTTGTCTGAAATAAGGCACATCTAAGAACAAACCAATAGTGAATACATTATTTTTTGTTTCCAAGGGCGTGTTCCATATAGAATCTAACATTTTAAAGTCTCGATAAATTTTAAATTCATTCTCATCGACGAACTTGAAAACTTCTATTGCGAAAACCTTACCTTTTTTTTTTTACTCCTCCGGTCCTCCCTGGGAGCTCGAACTTACCATCAGAACAACTCCTTCCTAAAACCTACACATTATTCAGGTATAACACTGTTAGTTTCAACTCATTAAAGTTGGAACCAGAACTTCTTTTTTCCCACTTTTTGACCAAATTTAACAATTATTCTACTTTCAACGAGTTCATTTTCCCTACAGCATACTGGTTACTAATCAAACATACATCTACTCCTTTTTTTTTAGCAAAATTAACTTTGTATTAAAAGATCCAACTTATTGGAAAAAAAAAGAAGCTGAACCTTAATCCAAATTTTTTATAGGTCATTCTAGTAAATAATTAAAAATAAAAAGAGATCCAAAAAGAATACGTCTAAGACAAACTAGTTACGCTTATGTGAGGATAATGAACAGAACATGGAATTAGAAAAATAGCCACATGACTTTTTTTTATTTTTCATGACAATTTTTTGTTCACCGGCCAAATAACAACATTCTACAGATCGTGCACCATTACCCTTATCCACCGTCCTTCCAATTTCCACCTTACAAATATACAAATATTAACCAATTCAATGATTTGAGTGACTGAATGAACAAATAAATTTAACTAATTAAAAATTAGTCCTATATAAGGAGCATAAACTCATGAATAAATAAAAAAGAATATTATATAGCCAACAGTAGAAACTACAAAGTGTGAAACCAATGAATGACCTACCCTCTCTATACATAAAAGATACCCTAAAACTAAAAGGGTAAAAAACAATCAATACTTGACTTTTTCCTAAAAAAGGTAAATACTTAAATAAAATAAAATCACATGAAAAAGTAACTAGTTTGACAAACACAATTCAATCATCAATTGCTCCCATCCATGGAGAAAAATAAACGCGGTTTCTTTGAAGGCATAGGACTTTCCACTTCTTGTTCAATCGGGAGTTGACTTCTACCTCCGAAGTCAATGCTCAGATTCAATTGCAATTCCGGTGAGGCAGGCATGTTTAGGTCAAAGTCACGAGCTATGTGAGTCGATGCGCCGCCGCCTGCGCCGTCTGATGTAGTCACAATGCTTCCACTATGAACACCTCCGCCGCCGCCGGTGTCACGGTGGTTACCACCGAGTTTGCCTTCGTAGTGGCGGCGCTTGTGCCCACCTAAAGCTTGACCAGTCGGAAAAGCCTTTTGACAAATAGAGCACACGTGCGAACGACCACTCGGATTCAGAGCAGAGATATTACCGCCGCTTGTGGAAGTTGACGTCGACGGATTGTTATCGTCGGAGATGGCGGCAGTGGCAGTAGTTGCAATTTTACGGTGACTGGCTTTATGCCCACCAAGTGCTTGATAAGATGTAAAAGCCTTGTTACACACGCTACACTTGTATAATTGCTCTGTTTTCTCTTCAATTAAAACCGGCCTCAAGTCGGCGGGTTTCTTCTCCGGTTCTTGTGGAACAGCAACATCAGTGGAATCTCTGTTCCCGGCACCGTTGTCACGGGCGAGCATGATGAGACAGAGAGCTAAATACTCCTCTTCCGTTGGTGGGTTATCAATACGCGGTCGTTTCGATCGCTTTCCTTTAAGAGAGGAATCCAAATTATTGGTATCTTCTAAGGGTGGTAGAGTTGGCGTCGCCGCCATGGGTGACTTCAAAGCTTCAAGTGCCATCGAAAATTTAATAGAAAGAGAAAAACTAAAGAAAGGAGAGTTGAGTGAAAGAGTGGAGGACTGAAAGAGGTGTGTGTGATATATATATAAGGGTTAGTGTGGGGGGTTGGAAGTTGCGTAAGGAATGGCGGTGAAGGAGTTGTACAGGTTAATGATATGTATTAAAATAAAATAATAAATTAATTTCTAATTCAATTGGGTTAAGGAAGAAAATTTTAAGAGAAATTGACACGTCTAGACATGAGTTGTACTGAAGTCGGTCAAGCTAATGTAAGAGACCTTGTTTTGATATGACTCTGTTTTTTAATTTGACTTATTCCAAGGTCAAAACAAATTACCAGGTGACTTGGCTATTACGTGGGCAAGTGCGTAAGCAAATACTGATTTATTTTTCATGTAAAAATAGTGAATGAACATTAATATACCAGCATGCTTTCATAGGCTTTTAGTTGATAATTTTAGATAACCATGAGTAACTCATGCAAATTGACCATTTGTTACTACATGGAAAACAAGACAAGTCCTATTTTAAAAGCTAAAGAAAAAGATGACTTTTCAGAAAATCAAAAAGTATTCCTACTCATACTCTGTTCGTTAATTTTTAATTTTATATACCTTTCACGCAATTATAAAGCCCTTTACTTTATAAAGTTGAAAAAAAGAAAAACAAACTCCCCACCAAGAATGTGTTAATATTCACCCAATTTATTTTCCACCGTTAAAAAAAAAACAATTAATAAGCCTAGTTAGAGGGCTAGAGACTTTATGAAGTGGTGAGGGTTCCCAGTTCTGCTTATCTTTATGGTTGGGCATCCATCTAGAAAGACACCTAAGTTGAAACGTTTCTTACAAATTTAGACACCTGTTTTTATATCTTGACTAAATTATTATGATTACACAGTTTTCTAGAATGTAATACATCTCATGGGATTGGTAAGGAAGTGTACTTTTTGACATGGAAGTATCTACTTTCACTACCAACACTAGATAAACTAGAACAAATTTTCATGTGCAAAATTCTACATATTTATCTCTACATTTTATTTATTATTATGCCGTCCATCTTTACTTGTTTCATATTGACTTGGATACAAATAATTTTTTATGTAACTATCCTTTTTGAATATAATACCTAAGAAATATTTCTAATTAATAACAAGGATAAATTAAAAATTAAATATAAAATTATCTCTTGATTTTTAAACTGGACAAGTTATATTGAAAATTTCAAAATAATAATGGATAAGTAAAGATGGTCAAAGGGAGTATATACTTCCTTCGTCTTATTTTATGTGACACCGTTTAACTTTGCATCATATTTAAAAAAAATTAATTTTTTTTTAAAACTTGTAATTTAAAATCGTTTATAAATATACTGAAAATTATTTCATTAAAAATAAAAATAATAACTTAACATTATTTCTAAGTAAAATAATTATTTTTTTTACCAAATTAAAAAAATATATCATAGAAACAGAGGGAGTACTGTATATACACAATTGTTGTCAGTTGCTGAAGCTGTTTTCCCTCCCTCTTTTGTTTTTTTTTGTTTTTTGTTTTATTTCAGATATTTTAATCAGTGGATAAGTGAGAGGAAATTTAAACTTGGAAAGACAAATTAATTGTTGCTCCATATTTAACATTCAAACACGTTGCTAATGAGTAAATCATAGCGTACCAATCCTTTTAAAACATGTTATATATATATAGTGACCATAACTTTTAAAAATTATTACCACTTGATTATTATAATTTATAATTTTCTTTTTTTAAGTTTTGAAGCTTATAAACCTTGATTATTATTCATGCATAGCAACTCTTCTTTTGAGCTCAAAATATATCGTGTATACTACTATAATTTGTTGATGATCATAATTTAATTCTTATCACATGAAATTTTATTTTCCCAAGTACTTTTTTTCGGGATAATAATTTTAAAAATGATCCATTTTCTTATTTTAAAAAAATAATTATAGATCTTTTGGATTACAATTAAAGGAATATTACTTTGACGAAGTCAAAAATTGTATAAGAAAACACTAGATCAATATTATCTGAATTTTTATAATTTATTACAAACGTTTAGAAGATAATATTATGATTTATCTATAAGATTGAGTGTGTGTGTGTATATATATAATCCATATCATGAAGGAACCTTTGCCCCTATTTTCAAGAAATGTATTTATATAACTATAAAATAAAAATAAAAGTCTAATGACTGCAAAAAATAGCAATTTGCATGAGTCGAGGGGATTATTTTTTCGAGATTCAAGAACTAATTAGAGCTGACTAAGTAGGGTGGTGTAATTATTATAAAATTTTGCATGCTTCTCACGCAATTTACAATAAGTAAATTTTATACTAGTCAAATCCAGCTACAAATCTAATATATGTATGAACAAGTGTGTGTATATAAATATTAAAGCTGTTCATACAAAATAATAGTAACGGTTTGATAGTTTATGCTATAAAAAATTAATTGTAAAATCATAAATTTTTATTATTGCTTTGATGACAAATTTACCATAGTTATTACGTCATGCTGACGTTAATTTTATGAAAGATGTTTTATGCCGCTTCTTCTCCCTTGGCAATAATAGACAAAATTTAAAATAAATAATACTCCCTCGTCTCATGATACTCTTTCTTTTTTAATTCGTCTAAAAAAAGATGTCACCTTATTTGAATTAGAAACAATTTTAAGTTAAAATTCTCTTTTTATCCTTACTAAAATGATTTTCAACCATACACATATTTATGAATTATTTTAGATCACTTTTTTTAAAATATTCTACTAAGTCAAACGGTATCATATAAAATAAAACGGAAAAAATTATTAAAAAAGGTATTATATTAAGTGAAGTGAAGAGAGGAGTGTGGAATATTACTTTGAGTGAAGGGGAAGAGGACAAAGAAACACGGCACGCAACGTGTAATATTTTGTTGGATGATGGATTTTGCAACACGTGTACACAAATATAGATGAATGATCTAACGACACGTGGCGATATATTTGTGCAGGTTCCTCTATTGTTGGAACAAGTATGTTAAAACACACCTTAAAAGGAGAGCCGTCCAAGCACCAACAAATTTTGACAAAATTAAAATGAAAAAAAATATTTAAAATATTCTTCAATTTAACGCAAGTTATCGAACTATTGACAGTATTAAAAAGACTCATCTATTTTACTAACTAAACTAAAAATACCTTTGATTTATCACAAGTATTAAAAATACCCATTAACTTGACAATAATTTATTGGTATACTTCACTCATGTTGAAAGATTATGGATATATTTAAGTTCAACTAGTCAAGTAGAGGGATGTTTTTAACATTATCAATACGGGAATTAAACTAATAATTTGTGTTAAATTTAAGGGTGTTTTAAATATTTTTCTCAATTAAATAACATATCAAACCCACCCAGTTTATCAGACGCCTCGATCTTAAATCTTGAGTTCGAGATTTTTTTATTACAGACCACTTCTTTCGGTGAACCTTATAGAGTACGAATTTAAATTAATTGAATTTATATCTCAGACGAAAGAAAAACAACACTAAATATATCTTAAAACTTTATTATAGGACTAGATGTCGGTGTCCGCACCAGCGCGGGCTAATATTTTATTTTTTTTTGCGTCTAAATTTATATGATATAGATAGAATTTAGAAAGTCAATTAAATTTTAATATAATTTTTTAATATTTAAATTATTAATTATTGTGAATTATGGTGCTTTTTTACATAATTTTTAAATAAAATATGTTATTCCTCTTGTCCCAATTTATGTCGCACCGATAAAATTTCGAAAGTCAACTTTTTTTAATGTCTTTTACTTTTTAATTGTTATGATCTATATCATGTTTACGTCATTTTTATATAACATATGTTATGCATCTATCCTTATTTATACAACACTGATTCGAGTATTAATTGTACTTTTTGTATGTCTTTTAAATATTTTAAGTTGTTAATTCTTGTGTTACTATTGTTAATTATGCAGATTTATGATAATTTTTACGTAGTTTTCTAATTAAATTAAATAATACATGCTATTTCTCTCGTCTCTTTAATGTGACGTCAATAGATTAATTTCAATAATCAATTAAATTTTGTATTTGTTTTTAAAATGTTTGAAGTTGTCAAATATCATGATTTACAATATTTTTTTTATACTTATCTAGATTCATGATAATTTTTACGTAGTTTCCTAATTAAATAATACATGTTATTTCTTTTGTCTCCTTTATCTATAGATTAATTTCAACTGATTTATAGTATTTTTTATACTTATCTAGATTTATGGTAATTTTTACGTAGTTTCCTATTTCCTAATTAAATAATACATATTTTTGTCCCCTCTTATGTAACATCAATAGATTAATTTCAATAATCAATTGATTTTTTTTTGTTTTAAAAAAAAATTAAAATCAAGCAGTTGAAGCACACACATCAATGGACAGCTATCTGCTTAGACAAGAATGTCGTCCAATAGATGTCGGCTTCAACTGCTTCTTAGCAGCTTATTTATAGTAGAAATATATGTATTAATTTAGTTTATATTCTTTTGAATTGTGGCAGTTGAATACTAACATAATTGAGTGAACGATATTAGCCACATTTAATGTGTTCATGTAAATGTATTTAGATTTAGATTTTAATACAAAAATGTTCATACTATTTTTTGTAATTAAAAAATGGATGTTAATTATCAAATTTCAATCTTAATTATTATGTTTAGACAAAAGTCTGTTTAGAACAAACTTTTTTCCGACCCTTAATTAAATGAAAGAAAATATGTCTTGTGTAGGTAATTAATTAATGTCACCAAACACATCAGAGTTAATAATGTTTGACTATACATAAATCTTTTACTTTTAAAAATAATTTCTCATGAGGATGTGGGATAAATGATGTACTGAATTTCATTAAGGACATTATTTTCAAAAATAATTTACCAGTGGAACATGAAATTAAAATAGAATTAAGCCAACTTATAAAGAAAGCTCTTTAATACATGCTTAAATAAAAATGTGTTCTCTTTAATAATTTAAAATTCGTTGGTACACATTTTACACGACATCAACATGTTGACACTTCTCTGAAAGTGATTTTTTTAGATATTGAAAATATTCTATTATCTTATAAATATAGGGATAAAATTTTCATACGTTTATTCTCTTTAAACATTACTTATATAAATTCTCTTATAAAATTATACTGAGTATCTTATTATCGTGTATAATGCTTCCGATGATTTCTCACTTACCAGACTCGAAAACAAAAAGTAAATATTTTCACGAAGTGATTTTGTCTATCAATTAACTTTGACTATGCCCACGTGGTGTACCAAACTATATATTAGAAGGTAATTCATCAAAAGGAAATAGAAGCCTAAAAATTTGGTATGCAAGTTTTAAGGCGTTGAAGTTCCGTGACCCATTTGTGTATGACTCAACAGTGCTTATCCATTCAAATGTTATTCATATGTTAAAATCTATAATATCAAAATTTAAAATGTATATTATACTACTTGAATTTCTTGATAGTTCAACTCCAACTCTGAAAGGTCTTACAGTGTAAACAAAAAAAAAAGAAAAAAAGTTACCCTCTTTCAATATTTATATCAAGTTAATAAATGTATAATTTAATGCAAATACTAGTCGAAGATAAGAACTCAACAATATGTTATTTTCTCCGAAAGACAGTAACAAAAGCAAATTAGGAAATGGAACTTATTCCGTGTGCTGTCTCATACACCATACTTATACTTCACTACAAAGTGTGGAATACGGTATCAAAAATGTACAAGTAATTGCCTTCTCAATTCATTATTCTTTTCTGCACTATTCATTTTCCTCCTCCCAATTCATCACTTTATTCCACTTCCACTTTAATTGCTTAATTTGCTCCCAGATAACTGTTGATGTCGTGTCAATTTACGAACGCCTTAATTATTCTATCGATACATATTACCTCCCACCAACATATCTAGATTAAGTCGATGACCTAGGAGCCTAAGTTAATGATTACTTGTAAGAAATAATCTCAAGCATACTTGTAGATATGACAGAACAAAATAGTTACTTCTTCTAATTTCAGACGTATTTATCACGTGTTTGTTAGTATAAAGAATTCATTCATCGAATCAGTAGTAACTAAATGAGAGGCAAAAATTGTCCTTGTTGACATTTTAGAGAATAATTAGTTGCATATGGAAAACATGAATACGACATAATTGACACGCACTAACTGAAAATACATAAATACTATAATCACTTCATCACATAACCATGAAAAATGGAATTGATTTGATGTAAACAACCCATATGAATAAATATTTACCAACATGATTCTTTCACTGGAAAAATAGTAAAGATGTTGAAAAAACGGCACGACATTAAATTATCTGGAAGCAAATTAAGCTAAATGAGAAGGAAAAAGTTCAATAATGTAAAAAGGAATAATAAGTTGAGAGGGGTACTCAGAAGATGCCTGCAGCATCCATCTGCTTTCTCCCATTGCTAATTCCTGGAATTTTATATGCTCAATAAACAACCAATGGAAACAACAAAAGCAACCATGCTATTGCACTATTTTTAGAGGAAAACGTCGTCAAAAAAGGTATAATGGCTAAGTGGATAATTACAAATTTTTAGCTGTTCTCAAAGATTTCCAGTCAAGAGAATGGAGTCCTGCAATTCAAACTGGCAAATGAAGTAGATAAAGTCTTTTTTATTTTTAATATGTGATAACAAGGTTCAGCACAAGAAAGGATGGAGGAGGATTTCTACTTCTTATGAGGCAGGATTCGGCAAAACTTTTGGCTTTGGCTTCACTTCAACTTCATTTACACTGCGGACATATATGGCATCCGGCTCATGACTGCAAAGTTAAACCACAGTTAAGTCTTATGGTAAAGTGAACTATGGAGTAACAAAAAAGGTTTACAAAATAATAAGGGCCTTCTTACGGCTTTTCTCCCTCTTCAAATGTATAACTTGATGCTACAGCCAAGAGTTTACCATCTTTGCTAAATGACAATGCTGCAACACTTGAAGGATACTTAGGGTACTGCATGTTGGTCCAGTAAAAACAATCAGCATATCAGTCAGTAGATACATAGTGATAGAAACCAAAGCCACGTCAACAAATATTTACCTGATACAACCTCTTTTTGTTGTTACCATCCCAGACATTAACATAGCCATCACAACCGCCAGTGGCGAAAGTACCATAGCTGCAGTTAACATGGAAAGGGTTGTTACCCAAGAACATTTAAGATCAAGTCAGCAATATGAAATTAAAAAAGAAAAACATGTCACACGTTGAAACATATCAATGAACCAAACAAGCTAACTCGAGGAATTTATTTCACAAAACCGAAAGTCATCAATCTTGGAAACAATAGCTATAACATGAAATGCTATTAGTAACAAAAGACAATAGCAAAAATACTTTGTTAACATAAATCCAAGACACAGATTAATTGAAGACTTCCGATATTTTAGACCGTTTATTCTGAAATATCAGGATTGAAGGCACTTATGGATCAGATCAGATGTTATCATAAAAAACATCAACATTGTTCAGTCCTGGTCTCCTGGACATTCCAAGAAAACCACTTCATCTCTACATTTTTATGAAATTCGATCCATTGGAAAAAGTTCACAACTATACATGTATTGCTCTGCTTACTCTGCTGGTTTGAGGAAATATATCTCATAATATCATTGAAAAAACATTTTGCTAAATGCAAAATTAATCCCTTTTTCACAGGAATAAATAAAGTTGAAGTTGGAACTCACATAGGGTGAAATGCAATCGCATTGACAGGATACACGATATCCCTTCCAGCTTCAGATTTTCGATGACACTTAAATGCATATCTGCACAGTAAGTCAATTCATTACATGTGAATAGATTCCAAATAGACAAATGATCTACCTAGCACATTGCAAAATCACCTCACATCATCCGGGTTTTGGGAAAAGACTCATTGTAAAAACTAATCTATAACATAGTTCCCCATTCTTATTGCAAATTTCAGGAGGACTAGCTCTCTAGATCTCATCATTCAACTGTTGACAAACTTCATTTCACAACGCATAATTGGCCACATTAAAATTTGTACTTAGATGAAAGAAAACAACCAGCAAAAGTTAACTGGACAAGAAAGGTCTATTCAAAATATATTTCACACCAAGGCTTTAGAAAACAATCCAGCAGAAAGTTAACAGGATATGAAAGGTCTATTCAAAATATATTTCACATCAAGGCTTTATTTCCCATTCAATTTCTTTATTTGTAGAATGATTCTCTGTTTGTACAGACAGTTTTGTTTGTGTCTGCGCAGTATAATGTGCTAAAAGAATTTTATCTTCAACAGATTTATGTTATATATACACTATTATTGCTTATCATAAAGATTAACTATAATTACCTTATAACTGAATTGATTGTATAAATATTTTTTACACTGTTAGAGCAAAGAACTTAAAATCCCCTTCAATAGTTTCATTCTGCTTGATATCGAAAACAAGAAAGTATCAATTTCTGTACCTATTGTTTATTTTCTTTAATTCTATTTTTTAAGGTCTGAAGTGTCAACCAGAATATGCAAATGGATAATGTTGGAAAGAGACAAGAAAATCCAAGAAAACAAAATAGAAGTCTCTTGAAAGGAACTACAATATGGACAAAGATAGTTAGCAAATTTACATACTTCTTCGATTGACCAGACTCAGAAAGATCAAAAAATTCCATTGCAACCCGACCTTCAACTGAACTTAGAGCATAGCCTGCAAATTCCACTTATAATGAGAACAACTACGCAGCACATAAAAAAACCCAGAAAACTGATGAAAGCACAAGTCTTAATCAGAACCTAATGTTCGGTTGAAACTCTAACATTCAATATCCAATAAGTTAATTTTCCTTTATGCCAAGAATTTACAACAAATGGTCCATCAAGAATGTGCTCCAAACATTCAATAAAATTCATCATGAAAGACTTCAGAGAATCAGATTAGCTCATTTACAGAAACCACCAGATATTACAGAACGGCAAGTAAATATAGGATATAAGTTATTACAATGCTATACTCATAATTTTATTTTGATTACTGACACTCCAGAGAGAGATATAATTGATACATCTAATGCTTGTTAATGTATTTGACTCTGAAAATTTTGAACAACTTAAGAGTGGATGTCCTATGAAAGCAGGCAGTTGTGGTGATTGTACATATTGAATCCGATACAGTGAAATGGGACCCCAGTATTGTGACAATCAGTAGAGATCTGCAACTAGCTCTAAAATAGTGAGAAGCAGAAACCTTACCAACAAAGGTCCAATATTGAGCCATTAAAGCTCTACAATGGAGCAGCAAATAGAAATTAAGGTATATACCTGTTCCATTGGGATAGCATCGCACGCATCTGGTTTGATACTTCAAGGAAGATTCCCTCCGTTGTTCAGGTTGATTCATGTTCCGCAAGTCATAGACATTCACATGCCTTCCAGCAGTTGCTACTACTAAACGGTTCCCAACAAGGGAGAGAGAGTAAACACGCTCTGGTTGTGTGTAAGTTCCAACAAGAGTATGTTCCTGTCCACTTGCACCTCTAGGATCCCAGCATTTCAAGTTTTTGTCCCAGCTACCAGTTATCACTTGCCCTATACCAAAGAAGAAAATCACATAATTCTATTGGATCCAACTTTCAAAACATACCGACTCTAAGCTGAAATAGAAGAATACCACCGTTGAGATTTCCAATTAACATTCTTAGGGTTCGGACAATCACCATGGACTAAATTCGTATTGGACCATATCATACTAATTGATGCATGAGATAAGGTTAATACTTGACCACAATAGCATGAGGCATATACTGGAAACATTTGAAGAGATAGGCGAAAAGTTTATAAAAAGGAGAAAGAAAATAGATAGGTGCACGTGTAACTTCTATATTCAGCCAAGCAGAACTTGAGTCGAGACTAAATTTCCGTTCTTCTATAGAGTCACCAATGTATTGGACCATATGACTCACTTAGAGTTTTTACCTTGGTTTTCATTTGGAACACAACAAGTGAACCCCCTTTTCCCCCTTTGTCCAAAAAAATGAAAGAACTGATCAGAAACAATTGCTAAAGTAGTTACAAAAAACTAATAACATATTACTATCGATGTAAAAGAACCAGAACATATAAATTGAATTGTGAAGAGATGTAAAAGATTATTTCATTTTTCACCAAAGCCTGATTAAAAGCTGACATGTGCAGAACAGAACTCACAATATTAATTTTTTTCTTGTTGTCAATGTCTTTCCACTCTTCCTTATGTTTCAAATGGATATACCACTAAGTCATATCTTAGAGCAGCAAGAAGCAACTTATTGTTGTCAATCAAAAATTGTAAATGTCGTGAATATCAATACTGACCAGTTGCATATGAGTATTCAACGCAGCGAACAGGTGCATCATGCCTTCCCAATATGTCCTCTCTTCCGTAGTTGAACACAAGTCTAGAGCAGGGGGAAACATTTACAGTCAGCAAGTTATTATAACCGAGGTGAATGTTCAAGCAATTACTTGCTATGCAGTGATAAGAAATAACAATATGACATAGATGACTATGATATCTATTTCTCAAACTTTAATCTCCATTCACGATCTTAACACAAAATGATGATATGTATCATCATCAGGAAATCACTTGAAACTGAAAGGGCCTGTGTTCGTTATCTACTTTCCAACATTGTCACAGTTTTTTTCCCACTAATTGTAAGCAGTAACCAGACAGCCAACAAATTAGTATAGAATATTAAATCCTAGAGAAAAAAATAGAATAATATTCACCAATTCGCCTAACCAGGATAATTCAACTATGCACTGTAACCAAACAATAGGTAAAACAGAAAACACAACATCATTACCTTCTGACGGTATTATCAGCACTGGCACTGAATCCAGATGAATCATCGTGAAAGCAACAGTCGAGCACTGCACCTCCGTGCATGAACTCCCCTCTCAAGGCATTAGCACTTGCATCGTACAAACGAACCGTCTAGTAAAATGCAAAGCAATTAGACTTAGAAATTACACCCAAAATCAAACTAATTATATAACAACAACATATCGGGTGTAATCCTACTACGGTGGTGTGTATGCAGCCTTACTCCTACCTTGTTAAGGTAGAGAAACAATTTTCAAATAGACACTCGACTTAAGTAAAGCATATAAAAAATCAAGTACATAAATCACACCACAATTCAAACTAGTAAGATCTAATAATCGCAACAGGGATGAAACCTACAGAATTGCTCAAAATTAAATCAAATGAACTCCGGAATTTAGAAATTCAGTAAAGTGAGTAACCTTATCCCAAGAAGAAACAAGGAGGTGATCAGTGTGGTTGGAGAAGCGGAGGTTGGATATACCGTCCTTGGGCGGGTTTTCGAGCTCTCTTCCGGCAGACTGCGTCACCGCCGTCATGATATCGCCGTCGTTTGCTTGAATTGATTGATTTCAGGTATAAGCAGATGTTGTGGGAGCGTACAGAGTGACTAGGGTTTCACGGAGAGTGGAGGGAGAAAGAGAGAGAGAGATTTTGAAATATGAAAAAAAGGTCAGATGAATGCTTCCAGAATTTGAATTCAAATTGGGGCCAAATAGGGAGTATGCTTCAAATTGTTTTGGGTTTTAAATTTTGGCAAAAGAATTTTATAGAGCTAAAAAGGTGGGGTAGGGCCTAACGTCTTTGCTGTTTGGCTGCGTTACTAGTAAGTAGTACCTCGGAGAAGATCAGATGCACATCAAAATCTAAAATCAAACACCAAAATATTAGTATTACATTTTTAAATTTTATATTTGTTAGGCCCTTTTCAATATGCTATATAATTAAATTAATTTGAAGTAGAAATTTTATTTATATATATAAATTAAAAAAATTTAAGTTATATTTTCTCTTTTAAACATGAAAATAAATTTTTCCACATGACATCAACAATCTTTTCAAGGTTTATATAAAATATACATCTATGATTCAAGGTTTATATTTAAAAAAATAAAATAAAATAAAAATCCAAAATCATTTTCCTTTAAAAAAAAAGAAGAATTTGTAGAGTTGGATTCACATGATTTCAAAACATGAAAATCATGTACAAATATCTATTTGAAATTTTGAATTTATATCACTCTAAGAGGTCCGGTTTGAATTTTTTTAGAACATATTTTTTCTTATAAAAGATGAAAACTCATAACATATAAAAATTATCAGTTTTTTTTTTTGTTTGTAATATTAGCAAATGAGTAAATTAGAGTTCAGAAAATATTGTATCGTAATAGCCTAAGAGGCCGAATTACACATTACTATAAATTTTTTGATACATATAATTTTAAAGTTCAAAGGTTAGTAAATAAAAAATAATATAGTAACAACTATTTTCTGATAAAATTTTTCCACATAGTACGAATAATGCCATTAAGTAAAACATGAGTATTTTTCTGTTACAAATTTAAAATTTTGAATCTTTTTTTTTTTTTTGTAAAATTTTATTACAAAATATAAAAAATAAAAATAAAAATTATGATTTGAAATTTCAAATCCAACTTTAACAAAAAATGAGTTTTAGAATTATTATTTGAAGTTCGAGCTGGAACTTTATGTAAATTTTAATTAACACATTATGATTTGAAATCAAACCTCAAATTACTATAAACAAATGCCTATGTACACCATTTTTCTGTTACAAATTTAAAATTTTGAATCTTTTTTTTTTGTAAAATTTTATTACAAAATATAAAAAATAAAAATAAAAATTATGATTTGAAATTTCAAATTCAACTTTAAAAAAAAAAATGAGTTTTAGAATTATTATTTAAAGTTCGAGCTGGAACTTTATGTAAATTTTAATTAACAAATGATTTGAAATCAAACCTCAAATTACTATAAACAAATACCTATGTACACCAAATGTAAGATCAAGTACAAATAGATCTATTAATTTTTTAAAATTCTTATTCCATTAGAAAATTGCATCGCATTATAAGATTTTATCTTGAAATTTTGAATTTAAATATAGTTATTTTTGACGTGAATATTTTATTTTAAAAAAAATTATTTAATATAAATTTGAATTAATCAACTTTAAAATGAGTATTCAATAATAATTGAGCAATAAAAAGAAGTATTTGAAGTCTTTGCTTTTGATATGATCCATACCTATGTGTGTTGTAAAATTCTGTAGGTTATCCCTTCTCAAAATAACTTTTAATAAATAATCCCTTTTGTTTCCTTACAATTATGAACTTTTTTCTTCTTTTGATTTTTTATTTGATATTCGGCATCTACATTGAAGCATGATTATTTTGAATTCGTACTATATAATTTTTTTTTTTTGTTGATTGGGAAGGTGGAACACTTTTTTTCAATGATCTTTTCAGGGTCGAACGCGAGATTTTTGATTAAAAAAGAAATAACCTCATTCATTGCACCACATTCTTTGATGATACAATTACATCTTTTTGAATTTACTATTCAAAGATAGTTTTTGAATAAACTAAAAAACTTTAAAAAAATTAATATTAAATCGCGATCTTAAATATTGTGACGAGATAAATGGACATTTGTGTTGACATAGCCCGTGAAGTGGTTTTGGGTATCATATAAGTAAGAAGGGAAAGCCCAATATCGAGCCCGCACTCCATAGATCCAGCAACCAGCTCCATCGTCATCAAACCAATCAACAATTCCCAAACATCGAAACGGATCTGTAAACTCCCCCTTAAGTTAACAATAAAAAACATAAATCTGAAGTTATTGCCGCTACGGACACTGGAGTTTCTCTCTCTGAATTCTGCTTTTGATTTATGAATTCGAATTCTCTGCAGTCTAAACCCTAACAATTCGCTGTTTATCGAATCCCCGATCTCAAACTCATCTATTTCACTGCCGCTTCAGCCAATGCAATGGTGGTCTGCAAATGTCGAAAGGTATTATTCTTCATCCTTCTCGTGTGATAGATGAGTTGTCAGTTCAGATGATCAAACAATTTGTAATTTTGAAAATGTTTGAAGTCGATTGTATTGATGCCGTTCCAATGGCAATTTGATCGGATCGGATGTTCAATTGCCATTTCAAGCGTACATTGGTAAATTTACTGAATTTCAGCTAGTAGTAATTTTTATAATTTATATCTGGATTTTCCAGATTGAATTAATGAAGGCGGTAAAAGCGTGTTATGCTATGAAAGTTAACTGAACTCTTATCTCATGTAATTTTAACATCAAATTCTCAGCTATGGTTGGGTTGTTTAATGGAAATTTCATGCTTCATGGCTATTGAGGACTTTGACTCGTGATGTTTTACACGATTAATTGAAGCGTAAATTGTGTTGGATTGCAGGCAACTAAATTATACTGTTTTGTGCACAAAGTCCCTGTTTGTGGAGAATGCATATGCTTTCCGGAGCATCAAATATGCGTGGTATTGTATTTTTGCTATTTTTCATTGGGCTTTTAGTATAATAAGTTATTTAGTGTTGAAAGTCACTTGCTTGCACTTATTTGTGCTGAGCTTATATCTGTATTTTTCATTTATATCAGCATGTGAATTGTACTTATTGGTTAACTGATTATAAGATGAGGGATTGAACCATATTCAGATGATTACACTCATATTTGTATACATAAAACAACCATATTTTTCAATTTTTGGTCCTAATAAGAGAGTAGACTGGAACTCTGGAACCGTGGAGCACAAATTTTTTTCTATTTGATAGGATATATGTTTGGTTTATTGTTAACAAACCATTTATATCGTGAAAAAGCTGTTTGTGAACTTAGCTTGAGGGTTTCAGAAGGTGCTAATGAAATCAATTTTCTCATCAACAATTTTGATCAAAGCCAATACTACTATGCTGATTGAGTAGTCAGTCTGAATTTCTGATGTGATTGGTGACATTCGTGTTTTTCACTTTCACTAATAAAGTTCATGGTGATCAATATATGCATTGTTTTTCACTTTTTGTTTCCATCAGGTATTTAACACTAGTTTTGCTGAGACCTGATCAATTTAATATCAAAGTTGTATTTAACACCAGTTTTGCTGAGACTTGATCAATTTAATATTAAATTTTGGGAATGTGGGTTATGCTATTTACCTTGCTTTATTTTTTTATTCATTTCGTATTTTCTATTTCATTCTTGTCAAGCTGTTTTGTTTTTGACTTGCTTCAAATGAGGTCCTCTTGCTTTCTTCTATCCTCCATTTTGTGTTTCCTTTTAAGAAATTGCAATTTCAGATCCGCACCTATTCGGAGTGGGTCATAGATGGAGAGTATGATTGGCCTCCAAAATGCTGCCATTGTCAGTCTGTACTTGAAGAGGGAACTGATGCCGGGACAACTCGGTTGGGTTGCTTGCGTATGTAATCTTGCTAATCCATTCCGATATATAAAATGCCTTCACTTAGTAAGTTGATAACTTTTCTCATAGTATTAGTTACACCGATAGTTGCTTTTTGCAGATGCAATACATACAAATTGCTTGGTTTCACATCTGAAATCTTTTCCGCCACACACTGCACCAGCTGGCTATGTGTGCCCTGCATGTTCAACTTCGGTACAGTCTTCCTTCCACAATTATTATTCAATTATTTTCTGTTGCTCTTGTGCATAAGAAATTGATTGTCAAGAAACTTCTTCGGATGAAATGACTGGATTGAGGGATCTTAGGGCTTTGGTCTAGTGATAAGGCCGTCGTGAGATGTGTTATGTGAATTAGGTGCATGGGTCCGAATCCTGCCACATGTAAATGTCTGATGTTTAAGTGGAGAAGGGTAGAGGGGTGGGCCTCCTTCCAGTACCCACACTAAATTTTGAACTGTGTGCCATTAGCCTCAGGGATTTCTCGGTTATAAAAAGAAAAAAAAAGCGGCTGGATTAAGGTGTGAATTTCAGCTGTGCAGTCTTTTGCTAGGATGACTTAAGATGCATAACACATTGTATGTATATTGAGTATCTGCAGTTAATGAAAAGTGTTCCAATTATATGCTTACTAAAGAAACATGCTGAATTGATGGTTATGTTGGTGGCCTATTGAAAGACAACATCTCTTTATTAGTGGATTAGCAGAATGCTTGTTGAATAGATTAATAATCTTTTCATTTAGTCACAAATTATTCACACCATAATGCAACAGTTACTAATGACAGATATCAATAATAGTCTGAAATGGTTATTCAGTACAATTCTAAATGTTTAGTGAAAATGTCTTACCAAAATATAACTGCATATGTGATGAAATAATGAGCCTTTATTTAGAAAAGGAGACTCACATACTGGGATAGTTTGTCATTATGCTGTAACTTCCCCCTACCCCCTTAACCCCCTCCCAAACATAAAGGAGAACCAGAAATTATAGAGATTTGGGCAAGTGTACTAGCATAAATATTTTGTGGAAACCTAAGAGCCAGCAAAGGAATTGGCAATTCAAGTCTCTGATGAACTTCGTATTGACATTATCCAGTGCAAAACTATTAAACAACAATTTCTTGTCCAGATAAATTGTTATTTAACAATATGTTTGCCTTGAGACGGGTGATGACTTGAGTTGTTAAAATTGGATTTACAAAAGAGCTTTTGTAGTAGCACCTGAATTAGAAGAGAGAGACTATTTTGTGCTTTAGCATCTGCTTTTTGTTCCTTTTCATTAAAGAAATTTAAGAATAGTAATAGAAAAAAATAAAATATATGCTCCATTATTTGCAAATCTATTTGTCAATGAATTTTGTGAGTGCCTGTTGCTTAAAGGAGGCTAGGATGGATGTCTACCTGGTATTTTCAGGTTTCATCTTTTTGTTCACTTGCATGTGGTCAGTACCCTATGTTTTTGCAGTTAACCAGCCAATTAGTAGGTTTATGTTCAGTGGGCACTAGTCTAGTGGTGAGAATGTAACTTGTGATATGTGGGTTAGTCACACGTCATAGATCCATATCCTGACCAGTCAAAATCCTGGTTGGTATTTAAGTGGAGAAAGATAGAGGGGCAGACCTATTACTCGCTGAGTTCTGAATTTTAAGCCATTGACCGTCAGCAATTTCACGGTTATTAAAACAAGAGGATTATTTTATTGAAAAAATGAATTCAGAAATAACCATTTTCAGATCATTAGAAATGCTCCACTTTGGATATATTGGCATAAAATCTTACTGACACTTTGATTTGCTCTGATACACTAGCTTAAGCTTATTTTGGCTAGATTCATTTCTCAATAACCATTGATGTTGAGGAGATATTTTATTGATGCAGATATGGCCTCCTAAAAATGTTAAAGATTCAGGATCACGCCTTCATACAAAGTTGAAAGAAGCTATTATGCAGGTAATTGTTTGTTAGTTGCAAGCAAGTGTCTTTTTTCTCCTTTTTGGTTAATTATTGGGATATTCTTGCTTTGTCATGATTATGAAGAATAGGATCTTGATATATTCATACTTGAAATTCCTGTTCCAACTATGCCATACTTTCTAGTCGACTCCTTAAGTTCTGAATTTTTAGTTGTCTCCTTGTTGAAGTGCACTTTCGCAAGGTTGTGACAATAAGGTAATTGTTTTACTGACACGATGGCCACTGAACTATCAAATTGTGATTTTATATCTTCTTCACCAAAGTGAAATTCGGTGGCTGTTTCCTTCTTCCTTTAATCAGGTAAATTATTTTCATTTATAAACATGGCTAAAATGCTGTTTATAATGGGTAAGCCAAAAGGTAAAGAATCTACAAAATGATATAATTCTCTACAAACTCCATCCAATCATCTATACAACAACAAGGAACTCTATGGGAGCATCAAAGAAAATTAGTGAACGGAGACTACTACTTAACTGAGAGAAACTCGGCTCTAAATCCTTCAAAAACTCTCATATTTCACTTTTTCCAAACAACCCACATTAACACATGTGGAACCACGTTGCAAGCCTTTTGTCTTATCCCCCTCCACTCTTCTAGCTGAACATAAATTCTTTTACAGTTTTGGTATTGCCTATGTAGTGTCAAACCACCCAAACATATCTTGCCATAACCTCAAGGTTAGCACCTAATATAGACGAAGATAACCCACGTCCTCAGTCGTCTTCTTACACATGTAACACCAACTGACGAAACAACCTTTCGCTTTCTATGGTTTTCTGTTGTTAAAATCACCCCTCTAGCGACTAACCAAGTGAAAAAACACTCCTTGGCACCTTTGGTATCCAATATTGCAATACATGGAAAGACATGCTCCTCTCTAACCAACAGTTTCATCTAGCAGGACTTCACAGAGAACATTCCATTGGTACCCAACCCCCACCACAAAACGTGTGGTTTATCAACTGGATTGACCTGCCCATGAAGTAAGCAATCAATCTCTAAAACTCAGGGACTTCCCAATCTTGAAATTCCCTTCTAAATCACAAGTCCCAAAAGATTCCATCTTGCGTCCCCTTACTATTTGTATTGTCAAATTTCTTTGGCAAGATATTCTACCTAATCTCTGGAATTCCCTTGTTACTTCGTTTACTTTTCCTTTTGGTTGTAGATGTCTGTTTTAGTAGTTTCATATGATGACTATGGTTAGTTGGCTTGATGACATTTGGCGCAGAGTAGTATTCAGTTGCAAATAGGTTTTATCTTTTGAAGCATGTTAATTTCTTAATAAGGATTGACAAATAATGATGTGATAAATGCATGGGGGACTTTTGGTTAGACAGGCACCGTACTGCTGGTAAAAGTCTCAGCAAAACCCTTTTTCTCGGTCTCCCCCCATCAAAAAAAAAAACTGCGATAAAGTTTGAGCAATCATTGTGCTTTTCTGTTTGACTTTGTCCATCCACACCTTTTCGTCATAACTAAATTATTGATCCTCTTTTATTTTTCTTTTGAAATAATATATCTCATGTTTTCAACAATTTCTTAGCTTTACAGTGTTTTGTCATTTGTGTGACTTGAAATGTTTACCATGTAAAATATCTTACTCTGAAGAACTACTTTTGATTATTTTGCCGATGTTTGGTGGCCATAGAGGTAGTTACATATGATATAATGGAGGATGGTGAGTGGTGAGATTGACGGTTCCAACAACAATGTTAAGTGTGTTGGTTGAAGTATGTGACAGAGATTTAGACCTTATATTTGGTTAGCCCATAAATATCATAATTCAATTTCTCACGCGTGAGTTAGATTAAAACATTGTGATCAATTTACCTCAACCATAATGGTTTCCTGGATTACACCCTCCACATTTCACCATAGATAGTACTAACTTCTTTTATTCTGTTATATCTATGTGCCATCATATACATTGGCGACCATGTGAACCTTCTGTCTTCTGCAAAACAGAAGATGATAGTAGCAAGGATCGCACTTGAGCTGCATTCCCATTATCTGGCTGTAACTTATTATATGAAATTTCTTGGATTGTGTGGTATCTTGGCTATACAATAATCTTGAACTATTTCATTTCAAAGTTAGTTGCATATATACACACATGTTACCAGTTTAAAAAAAATAAAAAAATTAAAAAGAAAAAAAATCTTAAGTTAGATGTCATAGTTTCTAATATAATTTTTTCCTGAAATATTCAGTGTTTTTGCTTTCAATTTGGTTGGGGGCAGGGAGGGGGAGAGAGAATTTGTTGTCCAGTTGTGAATCCAGTGGCAATCAAGGCCATGCTGACCTTTTGCTGCTTTGCAGTCTGGTCTGGAGAAAAATTTGTTTGGAAACCATCCAGTGACTCTGCCAGGAACAGAACCTCGAGGTCCTCCACCTGCTTTTGCTTCTGATCCATTGAAACAGGTTTCAGCTGGTGGAAAAGATCCCGAAGGATTAGCTGCAATTGCGACAGGTTCTTCCAAACCCTCAAGCATGGACATTGTGGAGATAGATGGCTCCACATCAGCACCTTCATCTATGTCTAATCACGAGACCAATTTCATGAAAAGCTCAAGTCCTTCTGGTGTAAGCAACTTTTTCTCAATGTTGCCAGAGGCGTATTATGTATTGCAGATTTTGGTTTTTGTGTCATTTGGGTTTATTTGCATCTTATTCACAATGACACTCCTAACAGCCGGGAGCCACCACACGAAAGAACACACTGCAAGTAGAGAGGCAAAACTCTGAAGTATCATACTTTGCTGATGATGAGGATGGAAAGCGGAAAAAGTACACGAAGAGGGGTGAGCTCTCTTCCTTTTGATAATAATGTATCTATCCTAGCTGAACTGGCATGAGTCAAATGAAAAAAATAAAATTCATACAAGTTGCAACTAATACACTTTTCAAATTCCTTATTGTTACGATTTTGTCACTTAGTATTCTGAAGTTGTATTTATCGGTCTCATTTTGAAACTGTTGGGACTTTTCTGAAAAGTAGGAAGTATGATTAACTAGCATTTGTTCTCTGTATTTCTTGGAGTTTTCCTTTTCTAAGGAGGGAACACAATAAGAGTTCCTTTTGTCGAACCTTTACCTTGAATATTCATACACGTTGTAATGTGATTTTGAGATTTGTCGAACTGAATTAAAGTTACCTGTTTCAAAAAAAAGATTTGTTGAACTGAATCTTTAAAAGAGGGAACACAATAAGAGTTCCTTTTGTCGAACCTTTACCTTGATTATTCATACACGTTGTAGTGTGATTTTGAGATTTGTTGAACTGAAGTTACCTCTTTCAAAAAAAAGATTTTTCAAACTGAATCTTTAAAGGAGGGATGAGGTAGACTTCAAATGCATCAGTCGACCTGTGCCACAATTGATTGAATTATGTTAAAAGGGGATAAGTCGAACCTAAATCACATGGAGTAGAGTTGTTTGAAAAGACCTATAATCTCTCGAAGTCCAGACGTTCTTAACAAAGAACATTATCCATATAAGTGATATTGACTACTTGGGAATTATGTTTAGTCGTTGTGGTGCATTACATTAAGTTTGGTGCTTGTCGGGAGTCTTTAAATTAGATATAGATTTGTGTGTTAATGTAAGGGTAAACATGAGATTAAATTGTTAGCTTTAGAAAAAACATCACCTGTCCTGAACGATGAATTACTGAAGGGAATGTGATGAACCCAAATAGAGCGGATTAGATATATAAGATTCGTGTAGGACCCAACTGGTGTAGTGATTATTGTCAAACTAATGCCTTTTATTGGCAGGTTCATTCCGCCATAAGTTTATTAGATCGTTGCTCCCTTTTTGGTCGAGTTCCTTGCCAACTCTACCAGTTACTGCACCACCACGAAAAGATGCATCAAATGCTGATGAAGTCACCGAAGGTCGTCAGCGCCACCATAAATCTTCAAGAATGGATCCAAGAAAACTCCTCCTCATTATAGCAATCATGTAATGCTTATTCCGACTCTTGGGTTCCCCATTTTGTTCCTTCCTTTCTTGATCAAACTGATTATGTTGAATTCTGCTTCTTTATTGTGCATAGTTTAAATATAAAATACAGTTTAAGGAAGAATGCTTGATAAACAATACTTTGAAGGCTAAGAGATCTTGAAACTATGCTTAGTTTTTTCTTAGCCATTGTTTTGAACTTGTTCAGATTGACATGTCATCATGTCACATGTTCTTTTGTTCTCTTGATTTTGCTTTAGGACAAACATTATCAGAATTGAAAATTTTGACCTGTACCTTTGACTACTTATGGGAAGACTCCAAGTTATAAACATACCTGACCAAAAATCTCTGTTTCATATACCCAGCTTCAATAGAAAAGTACAAATTAGAAGAAGGAAAAAAAAAGAAAATTAAAAACCTCCTGGAAGAAAGAGGTTCTTTAGCTGACACCCTAAGATTACTTGTACATTCAGGAAAAAATTTGCTAGCTGACACCCTAAGATTACCTGTACATTCAGGAAAAACTGTTTTCAGAAGAGTATGTAAAGGTTGTTTGTGTATTTTTATCGTTGTGGTAAGTATTATTATTACGTTCAGTGTTTGGTGGACATGAAACTTCTCTCCTTTCTTGTGTGCAGGGCTTGCATGGCAACCATGGGTATCCTGTACTATAGAATTGCTCAGAGTGGTCTAGATGAGGAGCTACCTGATAATGAATAGTGGTAAATTTATGACCTTAAAGTCTTTGGTGGCCTGAGTTATGGTTATAAATCACTTGTGAACAGGACCGACAGAGTTGCGTATTCTTCTGCTGCTTTTACGTGCTCAGTCTTTGTTGTCATCATGTCACTGTTTTGGGTGGAACACAAAATTCTTGGTAACCTGTGATTTATAGAGATGCCTCCCCAGCTCCCATGTACCTCATTGATAACCTTCTCTCTCTCTCTCTCTCTCTCCCTCCTCCCATTTCTTTTTCTTGTTTGGTTTTTTAGTTGCTTCTTTTTGGAATTTAAATGGAGTAACATGCTGAAATGAAATAATATCACCTTGTCTCATTGTTTTTGTAATCAATTAGATTCTTTTAATGACTTTGAAATTGATGAAAATCATGTGATTTGTATGAAGAGTTTGATTTAAAAAGGATATGCAAGCCTGATATCTGCTTTTCTCCTCGCGCATCTCATTTCTATCATGTTACTGGTGATAATATGTAAGGAAAAGTTCCGACATGTAGAGATTTTTTAGCCGTCTTTGCAGGCCATCCCAGAAAATCACTTCATGCATGTTATTTCGAGAGAAAAATTCTTAGTAGTTGCATCGATGATGAATTTTACCCCTTGTAGGGTGATATCTGTATTGTTCTCTTTTGTTTTTCAACTTCCAATCATGTCAATAATGGCTGTCTGTAACCATGAAATCAACTAATACGGCGTATGTTTTGTAAAAGTCAACTTTCATCAGGCTTTAGGTTCTGCTTCTCCTGGTTTTAACTCTTTGACATCAAGATGTTGATCAAAGTATTTTCAGGAGATATGTGTAGTTATTATTTGCTCCAGTGCGAACTCCGTGCCTTCTAACTGGCACTCCGTAAAAGTACTGAATCGGAGGGGAGTGTGGGTGAGGGGCTGGGTTATGTTCTTGCAACTTGAGAAATTTGAACACAGAGAAGTGCATATCTGCACAACTGCACGAGTATGTACACACACACTCCAAAAAAAAAAAAAACTGCACAAATATACTGGTGCAAGTGGATTTAACTGCTAGCTTACTTTTAAGTTCCATCTCATTTTGTCCTGGGTCAGGTTCAGTTATTTCATTTGTGGTTTGCAAAAATAGGGGTGCCGCCGTTAAAACTTTGGCTTCGTTGAAAAAAAAGGTTAAAACATTATTCGTTTTGCCCGAACCTGGAGCTAATATACGTTAGATTTCTTATTTGATATTAGGCAAGGTTTGCAGTAACTTCAAATTCTTGAGAGTCGTCAGGATTTCAGTTACCAGACAATCAGACATGCTTTAAGAAGTTATGATGATCATATGAATCTGAGAAAAGTATTTAAAACACATTTGAACTTGAGCAAATTATTAATTGTCTTTGAACTATTAACAGTTTAATATTTGATTAATTGAACTTAAAATATACTCTTGATCTGCGTAGATTTGTCACATGACATAACAAGTGGTTTTAAATTCTTGCAGGAACATGAGGATCTTAATAAAATGTTGAGAGAAGCATTGAAAATACCCTAAACTTAGTGAGAATTTAGGGGAGTATTCCCCTCATGTTCGCAAGATCGGGAGTGTATTTAAGTTCAATTAGTCAAGCTGAGTGATGTTTTTAAGATTGTCAATAGTTCGGAGACGAAACTAATAATGTGCGTCAAGTTTAAAGATGTTTTAATAATTTTCTCTATGAATATCAGACCCAAGCCTTGATGAATCTCCAGAATCTTTTCAGCAATTGTGGTGAAAATTCTAACGAAATATTGAGATTTGGCGAAAAATGAAAATGGATCGAGACATTAATCTGCTTTTTAGTCTATTTAATATTCGAAATCTTGCAAAATAAAGCTCTTTTATATTATTAACAGATTTAAGAATACTTCTTTCATTTCTAAACAAGCATTTTTCTACAACTCACATCAATTAACTTTTTTCTAGCTTCAATACTTGTATCAAATAAATACCGTAATTGTTTTATTTTAAAGTTTTTAAAAGCAAAGTTGAAGGGAGAAGCTTCCAGTGCATTTTTTTTTTTATAATAAGAAACATTAATTAGTAATAAGGTTAGTTGGCATATATATTTATATCAATCACGTCGTTACAAGTAGTTAGATAAAAAATAGAGATAATGTTTCTACGTGTCGCCGCAATTTGACAATTCTCCATCTCTCAAAAATATAGAAAATGTTATTCTGGTAGAAAACATTTCTCTTTTTAATAGATTATTCAATTAAAAAAATTTATTAAATAAGTAGGTACATATATATCCTCTCAAAAGGCAACTTGAAAATTTAGGTAGCCTCGTCTCATGAGACATGAACGACCCTTTTATGTTGCAAAATCTTATGTCTTTGAGTTTTATATTTGTTAAGACCAATGAAATTATGTGTCCATTGGTTCGGTTCGGTTTTATACATTATCAGTTTTTGATTTTAAAATATGCTAAATTGATAAGAAATCAATAAAATCATTTTTATCAGTTTTCAATTTTTTAGTTTTAAATCCTTAACAGTTCGATTTACTCGATAAGAAAGATAATGAAAATTTGCATTAATAAAACACAGATAGAGTACGAAGACTATATTTACAAACTTGCAAAAATCATAATTAGTTAATTACAAACTAAAATACTAAAGTGGATATCTAATCACTTAATTACTGTAAAGATTAAAATAGGTAAGTATTGCTATAGTGTCCTATTACTATTAAATTATTGATGTTTAATATTTATAAAGTGGTAAAATAGTAAATTATTATAATCTTATTGGATTTTCGATTTACCCAATAACCCAATAATAAAAATCGATATCGAACCGATAACTCAATAATTTTTTTTAAAAAAACCATTAAAACCCTGATAACCTAATAACCCAATAACAATAAACTAGTAATGTTTTTATTGATTCGATTTATCAGTTGGTTCAGTGTTTGCACACCCCTAATCTGAAAGAACTCAAATCATTATAAGGATGGAAATTCATCACATCTTCAAACTATATATCTTATTCTTATATATAACTAAAGAAATGAACGGATTTAACATATAGTATATAAGCGTAATGCTCCGCCACTTGAGTACTGTGGTAAACTGGTAATGGTTTTATTTCAATTTTTTTAAAACTTCACTTGGCCTCTTATCTACCAACAGGACATTCTTCCAGCTACCAAGGCTTTCAAATGTATTCTCAAAATAAATAAAATAAATCATACTCTTATATTAATAAAAATACAATTATTTGAAGATTGTTCATGCAAGTTGGAATTTTTGATTTGATTCAATGAGCAAAATACGAAAAAAGGCAACTCCAAATCTGAAGCCTACTTTGAAAATATCAAAATGGTGTTTTATTAATATTTTTCCAAATTAATTTGATGTTCACTTTACATTATTTTTAATCAATATCGTATATATAAATATTGCTTTCCAAAAGAAATATTAGTTATATATAGTTGTACAACTGGACTTAATTTATTCTAGTGTACAATGATTGAGAGACCCCCTGGTACAAAATAGCACCCTGGTACAAAATAGACTTTTTTTTTTAATTATATTTATATTTTAAAAATATTATGCTTTATTTTAGGGAACTATTTTTCCAAAAGAAATTAGTCTTATTAAAGAAACAAAACAAAACTATGGACATATTTGCAGACGTGCAGGCCGCCACTCAAACTGAATTTTTATTTTTATTTTAAAAATTCTTTGTTTCCCAATGATGTGCATTTTTTTCTTGTTGATAGAGATAAATATACGGATAATTACAAATGCATGATCATTCGGTCAAAATAATTATAATAAGAAATAGCTATTGGATGTATAAATATATATAGTCAGTATTTATTTCTTATATAATCAAGTTGTATTCAATTTTTGAGTGTACCGTAATGTATATTTATTGTATAACCCATATATAAGTAATCTTTATTGTATAGTCAATGTATACTTTCTATGACTTTTGATAAGTTATATTGTATAGTCATGTAGACTTTCTATGAAGTTGAACTATTTTTTTATATATAAATAAAAGAGGACTATATTTATTGTAAATTAATTAATTTATTATATATATTTGAAGTTATCCCAAAAATATATAGTTCTGTTTTTTCGAGAATATATATATGCTCAATAGATGAAATAATTTCAATTTAATGATAGTTTTTTTTAAAAAAAATAAAATAGTTTTATCATACTTCATGATAACTGAAAATCAGTTTACTAATATTATTAAATTAAAATAGCGTGTTTGTTTCTTATGTTTATAAGTTAGGTGAAAATTGAAATTAATTTAATACGTGTTATTTAATTTAGAGGAATTTTTACATATAGCCATTCAAAATATCTTAATTATGCTTCATAACTATAGTCTTGTAACTATAATTATAACAAAGTTTGTATAATTCGTGCAATATTTGTATACGTTTGTATAATTTACTATATAATTCACAGTTTTTATATAGCGTTATAGATTTCGTTATACAATTCATACACAATATTTGTATAATTCGCTATACAATTGAAATTGTTAGTATATTTCGGTATACAATTCCAAATTGAGTAAGGAAAAACATTATCTATCATTCTAGCTATATTTTCGTTAAATCAATTATAAGTCTAAATGTCCCAATGGTTTGGTTGGTTTGGAGGAAAGGAATATTATTATTATCCTAATAATAAAAGATTAATAGAAGTGACAGATACAACTCTTATATTTTTTCTTAATATCCACACCCTTAATCTAAAGAATCCGTAAAAAATATTAATTAATGTGTTAAACTCGTGTGAAGGGTGGGCTTTTGATTATTAAAATTAATTAATAAATAGAAAAATGGGAAACTGCATTCGTTTTTTAGTGTATTATTGTGCATGGTTTTTTAATTAGTATTATGATTATGATTATTGGATGTGAAGAAATATTTAATTACATCGTGCAAAGGTCGGCACGCGTCAGCCTTCTAGATATGTTTATATCTCTAAAAATATTTATTCGGAGATTAAATTCTTTCCACTAACATTAATTTTAAAAAAAATTATGCCTAAATTAATACGGTATATCGCTTGTGGAACTTATTTTCTTTACTTTTATTACTCAAGTCATTTTTCTCATATTTTCTTATTGTCTGTTTGGATGGTAGTTTCATAATGTATCGTATTGTACTATATTGTATCGTACTTTATTGTTTTAATGAATACAACGTTTGAATATATTGGGTCGTTCTCTATTATTATATAATGTGACACATTCATAATTTGAATGATAAGCATATAAGAACTTATTGTACGGGGTAAAACTACTAGGAAAAAATAGGATAAAAGCTAAAATATAATTATTTAATAATAAGTAAAGATAAAATGAGAAGAAATATTAAAATAATGACGTGATTACACTAAATTGGTCGTTACACAAAATTAACTTTTTCATATTACCTAGCAATAAATTTAAATGATACTATACAGTAGAATTTAAATAATAATCAAAACAAACATCAGACCAAAAATATTTTCCTCTACACCAAATAGACCTCAAGGAGGTTTAATTGATGAAATAAGGATAATAATCTCAAAATATCCATACACTTATTTTAACTTGTGTTTAAAATGTATATTATTTCATTTAATATAAATGATAAAATAAATCATCACATATAAAAGTATGGGAAAGTAATTCTATAAAAATATGTTTATTTATTCCATCTGATTTACCAAACAAGCCTGGTAATAGATTTTGTTGGAATATAGTGAACATTGAAAAATGGTGGAAGAGGTCCCTATTGTACTGCTAATTCGACGCGTGTTGAAGCGTTAACACCGCCGGAATCTTTGGCTTCAATCCAAACATAATCAAATAATGAACCATTGACTCTTGTTAGTTGTTGTAATGCAACAACACAAACCGCTAGTGAGATATTGTCCGTTTTGGGTCTAGGCTCGTATGATTTTAAAATGTGTCACCATTAAATAGGATCTATTTATTTATATATTTAATTTCTCTCATGTATTCTGTCGATGTGAGACTTCTCATCTTAAGATTGATGTTACATACACTCCTTTATGGACTCAGCATTAGGGGTGTGCATCGATCAGTTCAGTTCGATTTTATACATTATCAGTTCGATTTATCAGTTTTTAAATATGTTAAACCAATTAACATAATTTTTATTGATTTTCGATTTATCGGTTTTAAGTCCTTAACAGTTCGGTTTTTTATTTACCCAATAAGAATGATAATGAGAATTTGCATTAATAAAAGCAAATGGTGTACGAAAGAAAAAAGACTAATGACTAAATACTAAAGTTGGTAACTAATCATTAAGTATGGTAAAGATTAAAATAGGTAAAGTACTAATATAGTGTCCTATTACTATTAAATTACTAATATTTAATATTTATGATGAGGTAAAATAGTAAATTATTATAATCTTATTGGGTTATCGATTTACCCAATAACCCAATAGTAAAAAACGATATCGAACCGATAATCTAATAATTTTTTTTTCAAAACCATTAAAAATCCGATAACCTATATATAATAACCCAATAACAATAAATCAATAACGTTTTTATCAGTCGATTTGATTTTTACACACCCCTACTCAGTGTCTTCGCTGAGGTTTACCCCACCGTATGAGACTCGCCTAACGGGTTACACTGTTACATGTAAGTTGTTACATTTGCACACGTATAATATCACTTATGAGTACCTTAATTGTTTTAACAGATATTATATCATTATGTATTTAATAATTTATTTTTGTCTCCGTTAAAGTTTGATGAACTGGGAACTCATAATATTGTTAAAATGTTCTCTTTTATTTTTATTTTTAATTCGTAACTCGTAAGTCATAACTATTGTTGGAATGATTGATTAATGATATTTTTGCATAATCCAATTATATGCACTCTTGCTAAAAATTATTTACACTATCAATGATTATCATTTTAGTGCATAAAAAACAAAAAAAATCCTAATCGTGAAAATGCTTGGGCCACCAGCTAGCCAGCTATTTCTCATATAAATAATACATAAATGTAACTACGTAAGCAGACATAGAATTAGGTCAGTCCATAACCAACAACGTTCCTCTGCTTCTTATTAAATCCATTAATTAAACTATATATTATAATTTCCAGTAAGCTGTTCCAACAAAGACTAGTCTTATTTGTATAATTTTATATGGGAATTATAGTCCTAATCTTCTGCTAAGACCCTTTGGATGCATTTCTTTATTTTTTTTTTTGTTTTCACCTGATGTTTGATATTCATATTGGAGCTTGACTAAATATAGAGTCTCACAGGGAAGTCCCATGTTAGGGGAGTAAAACACTCCCTAACAAAAGCAACTTCGTACCCAAGGGGACTTGGACTCTAACTCGAAAACTCTTATTAAGGATGAAAGAATATTTACCGATCCATCAAAATCCTTGTTGGTCCTTTGCAGCATTTCACCCAAGCAAACAATATGTTAAAAATGTCAAGCACAATATAGAATGCTGAAGGGAAATAGTTATCTTGAAACTGCCTGGACGTTTACATCGATTCACATTAATTTATTACGACTAAATTGTAAATTAAGGTAATTAACTAATTAATTTAATAACAAAAATGTTTTTTTAGCAAAAATACGCTTTTGTCCAACACCAGATTTTTTTAGATGTGACTTGCTAATATCTCAGATTAACTTGGGTTTAGATATGTTTTTATTTGTCTATTTTCAGAAAATCTTAAGTCTCAATAATCAAATATTTTTTTTAACAAGAAACTATCAATAAGATTTACTAGATAATTCCATATTAGCAAATCTTGATTACTTTAAAAAGTCAAAAGTTACATTTCATTTTGCTTGAGAGATGACTTTTACCTTCTCGAACGATAAATATAATTAGTTTTTTAACTTTATTTTAATTAAGTCGAGTCTTGAAAATGAATAGAATCTTACTAGAAAGCACTTCTATTTTCTCCCTTTATTTCTTATTTCCCCTTTAATTTAAACATATACTACTTGTTTCCTATAAATATTTTGTTGTTGTTTTAATTGTTCGTGGGGGGGGGGGGGGGGGGGGGGGGGGGGGGGGGGGGGGGGGGGGGGGGGGGGGGGGGG